>JAWNNQ010000357.1:600000-807500 GCA_035044765.1 Leucophenga montana | reverse complement strand
AATGTTGACTGTGGGTTAACAGTGCCGCAAAATTCCTGACTAAAATATTGACTAAAGTTCCACCATCACTGACACCGAAAATTGTGCAAATATTTCACACTGAAGCGCTACCTCCGAAGGAACTCAATCGAAAATACACTATGGCATGCTGCAAGTCAATGGACAGTTGCCTATTAAAACCTGGCCCAGCAAATATTTCATTGTTCTTTATTAAATTAACTAGACTGACTAAACTGGTGCTTAAAATGTTGTGTTTCCAATGGAATAGAGGCAACGGAATCATTCATAATGTTACAAAAATGTTTTGAGGACTCTACTCTATAGAGAACGCAAGTATTTGAGTGGCATAAAGCATTTAGTGAGGGTCTTGAAATCGTAGAAAACTTGTCTCATCCAAGTCGTCCATCTACCTCTGTCTTAACGACAAAAACATGGAAAAAGTAAAGGAAATTGTGCTCGAAAAATTGTCCTGTTGGCATTAGAAAGATAGCAGAGACAGTTAACATCTCTTATGAATCGATTTTGGTTGATGTTTTGGGTATGAAACACGTCGCCGCCAGACTCGTACCAAAAGACCTTCATTTTTTGCAAAAACGAGGTATTGTAATGGAGTTTTTGGCCAAACTTGAAACAAAAGTCAACGCACAACCAACGTATTCACCAGATTTGGCACCCTGTGACTTTTTTCTGTTTCCGAAACTTAAATATCCGCTCCGGGGAACGCGTTATGAGTCGATTGAGGACATAAAAAAAAAATTCGCTGAAGGAACTAAAGGCTATACCGGCAGAGTCGTATAACAAGTGTATGGAAAATTAGATTAACCATTGGCATGCTTGTATTGACTCAAAAGAAGCCTACTATTTTGAAGGCTATATTAAAGAATTCTATTAAAATGCATAAAAATGTTGTTTTTGTTTTAAGCAGTTCGGGTCAATTTTGATATTATTTGTATAAACCAAAACGTCAAAAGTGGTGAACAGCTGTTTGTGCAAATCTGCACACGATTGTTCAAGAAGCAGGCCTTGCAGATTAGCATTTCTCCACCGATACACAACTAACTGAACATCTTAAATGTAACGCCCCGCCCAAAATTAGTATCTTATACAAAGTAAATAAAGTATCTAAAGCGTTTTTAAGTAAGTAATTGTTTCTCTAGTTCAATTTAATAATTTTTGGCTTACAAAAACAGCGAAATATAATATATAATTCTGTCCAAAATTAGTATCTCAACCAAATTTAATACTAAATAAAGTATCTATTGCATTTTTTAAGTAGGTATGTACCATATTTCTCTAGATCAGTTTAATAAATATCTAATTTTGTTTTTTGCTAATTGTTATAAATAATTGTTTAGTATATTAACTGCGGAAGTTTACGGATACAATATTTCATATATTATTCGTTTTTTTTTTTTTTGTTTTGTTCAGCTAGAATTTTTATAGTTTTTTTTTTCGTTTTAAATTCATTTTTGCAATTTAATTAATTATTCAGCGCTCAGTATCAGACATATAGCTAAAGAGAAATACGCCTTATAAGTATTGTAAGTATTATGTAATTAATTATACCTTCATTAATTACATCAAAAAAGTGTAAAAATTCATCGTACGCACCATAATTCGTTACATTTAGATTTGCTAAAAAATTTAACACTACTCAACTATAAAAAGTACACAAATATATTGTAATTGAGTAAACAATTTTCGTTTAAAAATAATAATTCACATATTTGAATTAATTCAGTTTCGACTGCTTTTCGGAAGTACATATTAAGGCCCGTTCCGGTTTTCACTTTCGGCAAGATTTTGCGAAAGTGAAATGGTTCTGCAATTTGAATTCACTTGGTATTTAAATGAAAACGAAACCAAATCGCAAAATCATTTCATACTTTATTCATCTACCATTTTAACGACTTTAGTAGTTTTGCAAAATCTTGCCAAAACTAATAGCCGCAATAGACCGTTTTGTGTGAAAATATTTGTCAGCAGAATATTTTTATGCAGAAAAACACAAAAAAAAATATGCTCAGCAATTGAATTTTAGACATATCGGCTTCAGCTTTTGTTTAATTTAACTTTCTTTTATGTGAAATTACAACTCTGTATTTATGTATTTATGTATGTATGTATGTATATATAAAAAACAACAAACAATTATACAATATAATATAAGTATATATAATACGATATATACATATATGCCTTTTATACAAATTCATGTTACAATATAAATTCATTTTGACCAGTTTTTATATATTGTGTTTGGTTTTACTTAACATTTTCTTTTGTTATTTGTTTTTTTGTGGTTTTGGTTTTGATTTGGTTTTTACTCATAAAAATACGCAACAATTTTTCGTTTATAACATTTGAAACCATTTATTGGATATTTAATAAATTTTCATATCGAAGTTGGGATTTGATATTTGATGCGCAGGTGCGCAGTAAAAAATAATAAGTAAAATACAAATAAGTACTATTCTAGAGAGCAGGTTTTATTGAAATAAATAATATTAAGCTTCATATATGTGTATTCTAGGATAACATACTTTGAGTTTCTGTAGTCCTCTTTCGTCCACTCTGGTTGCTGCTGCTATTGCGCTGCTCGTTGCTGATTGAAATTGATAGAGAAAAGATTTGCATATCTTGCTGACAACATAAAAATTTTAAATTGCTATTAAAAGTGTGCAAGGAAGTCTTGTTTGTATATACTTTGTAGCAGATTTCTCACAAAATATATTTAACATGTCACATTCTATACAATATTAAGTTTAAATATAAGTATCTAAATTCTTATATAACCAATATATGGAGAATAATTAATACAGAGAATTTTTCGAAGCAATGGATATTAAAAATTCGTCAACATCTCCAACTATTCTCCATCGTTATTCAGTTTTGTTGACTTTGAATATGAATGAATTCAACTACGGATACTACATTTTGTCCGAGTCAAATGACAAAAGAGCTGAAACAATTGCAACCATGCTTCAAAGGTCTTCGAAGCTCACCTGTTACCAAACAAATCAGCCAGTGCCACCAAGCCAAATTTCTTATTCGTGAATATACTGCAGGAAAATAAAAATCAACGGCGATGTTTTTTGGATCGGCTGCACATTCTCCATAAATCTGTTCAGCATGGTAGTTGGTATTTACGACATCGACTCTGTGGTCTTCAAAGAAATACCAATATTTTTCAAAACTATAACCTCCACACCACAGTCCCCGCCAACACCCCCCCCCCCCACCCAAACAACATAATTACAAGAAATTTGCGATTAGCTTGACGTTGCCTACCGAGATACTTTATATCACAGTACAAAATGTTATTTCAATCTTAAGACAGTTATGCATCAAATTTGACTTCTTCCTGCCTTCTCCCGGTATTCTCCGAATTTTCTCCCGGTTTTCTTCCTTTTTCAACTCTGCCTACAAACCTCCATTGCATCTCGAACCATTTTTCACTCATTTGTTCACAGAATGATATCGTCTTTTCCATAATGTGCGAATATTTTGCGACTTATTGGATGTGATCCGTTGAGATATGAACTTCATAATATGCTTGGCAATATCATAGGCATAAATTTAACAGTGACCCTTATTCATTCACAGCTGAGCAGCCTCTAATTTTGTTTTTCACAAGCAATGAACATTTAAATTTGAATGAATGCGCGTATCTTGGAAATTCGTATTCCCTAATGTATTTCTAAGCCATGAAAATGGATCTGAAAGATAGAGACAAAGTTTTTTTATATAGGCTCAGAATTTCACGGACTTCAATAAGTTTATCATTCATTTTACGTCAATT
The DNA here is from genome assembly GCA_035044765.1 of Leucophenga montana. Classification (NCBI taxonomy): domain Eukaryota; kingdom Metazoa; phylum Arthropoda; class Insecta; order Diptera; family Drosophilidae; genus Leucophenga; species Leucophenga montana. Next base: position 803,698 of record JAWNNQ010000357.1, on the reverse strand, counting down.
GCACCCATGCATTTAGAAAATTAAGGCCTGTTTTCGCTTTCTTGTTGTCAAGCTAAATTGGATGGCAAAATGATATGACAATATTTTGTTTACACAATCTAGTTTCTCATTTTGCCATCCAATATGTCATACGGTCATATTGGCACTTTTGTGGTGATATTTAGTATATTATAAACGTAAACAGCTGATGAAGTCACCAACTGCCATAAAATTTAGAGCATAAATAAAAAAACTTTATATTTTACGTGATGTTGTTTACAAAAAATTGCACTGCAATTAAAACGAAAAGAAACATTTTCCGTGGTTCCGAGGAATTTATCAAAACTGAAAAACGAGACTCTCTTCTTTCTCGTATATTTTAGCTATTGAATTATGAGATAAGCCATATATCCAACCTCATTGTATATCCTTTACCCATAGGGTGATTAAGTTTGTGCAAATGTATATAACAGGCAGAAGGAGGTATGTCTGACCGATTCCATAAGTTATATGTATTCTTGAATTCGAAGTCGAGTCTTTTTTAACCACTCATAGCTAGACAACACAATGAGAACGGAATTTTATTAATGAAAACAATTTCACCCCTATTGGATATCAGAATATCAATGGACAACACGAGTAAAGCTTTATATTTTGTTTGTGCTCTGCAATCTGTCTAAAAATTCAAAAATTTTGAAGAAATGTCTGTCAATTTTCTTACTGAAAATTGCTAATACTAAAAACTCGGAATGTCCATTTACATTTGAAAATTAAACTGTTAAAAAAGCATTTGATTAAAAGTTGCACGACATTCAATTTTCAATGGTATTTAGAATTTGTGCTAACAATTAGATTCCACCTCGCATTATGCCACAGTCCTTAAAAAATGTATTAAACCATTCACACATAGTGTGAAATGGTATTATCAAATTGACTGAAAGTTTGTACCGCACTAAAGGAGGCATCGTAGATCCCATAAATTATATATATATATATATATATATATATATATATATATATATATATATATATATATATATATATATATATATATATATATATATATATATATATATATATATATATATATATATATATATTCTTAATCAGCTCGACGAGACGAGTCGATCTAGCCATGTCCGTCTGTCTGTCTGTATGTTGTTGCGCATTTTTTGGGAACCAATTTTTATGCTATCCAGTTGAAATTTTACACATACACTTCTTTTTTAATTTTTGCAGTTTAATAGAGTATTAAGATTGACCCGCCATGCCAACTTTTAGGGGTAGCCCCCATACAAACCCACCGCCCACTTTTGACTTTTTGTATGAAAAACTGTTTTATTGTAGTCAATATCAACTTAATAATTGATAATAGTAACTCAAAGTAGACGGATGCTTTACATATACATTAATGGGTGGGACCCGCCCATTATTTGAGCTAGCTCCCATACAAACCTACTGTTCACTTTTGACTGTTTGTAAAAAACCTTCTTTATTAAAGTTAGTATTAGGTTGAAATGCAATGTGGTGCCTTTTTGTGGCCAGCCGCTTAATATACATAGACTAACGGGCGTGGCCCACCAACTTTTTGGGGTAGCGCCCATACAAAATCACCGTGCAATTTTGTGTTTTTTATGAAAAAATTCTTCATTTAAATTAATATTAGCTTGAAATTCGATTGGGTGGATTTTAGTGGACAACCGCTTCATATACATATACAAAAGGACCTGTCCCGCCCACTTTTTGAGGTAGCCCCCATACAAAACCACTGTGCAATTTTGTGTTTTTTATGAAAAAATTCTTCATTTAAACCAATATTAGCTATTAGCTATAATAAGCGTGTCCCGCCCACTTTATTGCGGTAGCCCCATATAAACCCACAGCTCACTTTTGTATGGATTTGTATAGAAAACGTCAATATCAACTTGAAATTCGATAAGGCGGCATATTAGGTGTACATCTACTACAACGCTTCATATACATCTACTAGTGCGCGTGTACCGCCCACTTTCTGGGGTAGCCTTAAACCCTCACTTTTATGTTTCACAATACGATTTAAAATTTCGTGTGAATGGTATTACAGCTTCGGTTCAACCGAAGTAAACCTTATTTTTCTTGTTTTTAGATCACACCGTGGATTGCAGTAGTTTTCTATAATACTCGTACGATTATCAGAAAACTATAGATAATTCTCTACACACTTAAATTGTATATTTATAGAAGATTCCAAAACAAAATATTCCATACAAAACAGCTTGCACACTTTTAGACAAAACAATGTAGCACATTTCATTCAAAAGAAGTACATGTAACTAAATTAATATTAATATTAACATTTAAAGTTTAAATTAAACTAATTGTCATTACTAAATGCTTTAGCTAAAAATATTTTCATTTAGTAATGCTTAAAAAGTTCGTTGCACGCTTATTGTAAGTATTTATTTATTTATTTATTCATTGATTTATTAAATGTGTATTTTTATTTCTGCTGTGTAGAGCTGTGTAACTATGTATATCAAAATTCCATCTTTTTGACTAAACTGTCGATGCTTTTGCTACAAATCGCTTGTGACTGTTTCTGACTTATGCTTAAATTTATGTGCTTTTGCATTTGAATACAACACACAGATACGCACTAAATTATAGATGTATGTATTTATGTTGTATTTGAATTATTGCATCACAAATTTTTTTTCTTTTTTTCACGTGTATTTCTTTGCTATGGTTTTATGTTTATTACTTTTCTTTTGCGCATCTCTAACGATTTTTTATATTTTAGTTACAATTATAATTTATATTTTATAATAATATTTGTCTATGTATATTTTCTAAATATCGGTTTTTATCATTTGTTTTTGTAAATATATAAATACATATATATATATATATATATATATATATATATATATATATATATATATATATATATATATATATATATATATATATATATATATATATATATATATATATATATATATATATATATATATATATATATATATATATATATATATATATATATATATATATATATATATATATTTATACATTTATATTTATATATATATCTCAGTTTCTTTTCATACATACACAACATACCAAATATTGAAACAAAGACTCAATTCAAAGTAGATACGAGATACTTTTAGATGTTGGCATATGCTACATTTTTGAGTAGTGCTGCTAATTGTGCTAGAAAATTGACAAAGCAAACAAATTGTAATGCTTTTTAGATGATATATATGTGTATATGTTGAGTAAGCGAGCGAGCGAGCGAGCTCGAATAATTGCTTTTATTTTTCTTTTACCCATTTTTTTTTTGTTTGCTTGGGAAAATTCGTAAACATTTTCTTTAATAATTACTTTATTTGTTTTAAAGTGTCAGTCTTGTGTAAATTAAATTACTACAAAAATCATTTTTTATACTTTTTTTATATATGTATATATGTACTCGTATAATAAACGCAATTATTTTTGCTTTCGTTAAAAATTTGCTTTATCCTTTTGCTAGCTCAAGTACTAAATTCAAAAAGTATCTCAATCTTTGCACAATCCAATTCAAACTTTTCGCTGCTTTTGCACCCTATAAAAGTTTTAAATATGCACACACGACACTTATAAGTTTATTTTATTTATTTTTTGTATATATGTATGTGTATATATACGTTATAAGTATGTATTTTTTATAATATTTATGTTTTTTCTATATATATATATATATATAAGTTTGCTTTTATTAATGCATCAATTCACATTTAGACTTCGTATTCATACGTAAAAAAAAAATGCATTTCACGTTTAAAAAAATTATTTAAACATTCATATATAATATATATATATATATATATATATATATATATATATATATATATATATATATATATATATATATATATATATATATATGTAGATTAATTTTATAAATATATAGATTTTTTTCTTGCTTGCTTAGACGCCATCGAGATATTGTTCTTGTACATTGAATATAAATACTTCTTCTTCTTTTTTGTCGAAGTATATGCTTATTTTTTAGTTATTTGACTTAATTGCTTTTGTATATATGTATGTATATATACCTATATGTATACGTCGAGAGTTAGAGTAGAGAAATTTATTATGCATTTTCAAGTTTGAGTTACTTCAGATGGGGCTTAACATTTTTGTTTGTCGTTTAATTTTAAGAGAAGTAGCATTTTAGTTTAGTTTCGATCACTAGTTGTATCTGTTCTGTTTTGTTTTGTTTGTTTTTTTTTTTTTATTTTCTGTTACTTTATGCATATATTACATTTAAAAATATATAGATATATTATTCATAATTTTATTGTATAGTTTATTTTTTTCTTTAATAGATTTCTTGCAAATAATTTTTTTTTTTCGTAAGGTTTTTTTTTTTTTGTTTTTTAATTATATATTTTATATAATAATTATATATAGCTAATTTGACACAACCGTTAAATTTTTGCTATCATTATACGCTATTGATGCAGAGACTATTTTTTTTTTTAAATATTTTAATAGTTTTTAATATTTTTTTTCAATTGTTTTCTAGATTTTTACTATCGTATGCTGTTGTCTCATTTGCTATATTTGCAATTTACGTTACAATTTATTTATAATTTGTTTTTAAATTTTTGAAAATTAATTATTTAAATAAGTAAACTAAAAATAAATTGTATATTTAAATTAATTATTTAAAGGAAACTTAAAAAAAATCTTATATAAAACGAATTGTTTTCAAATAAGTTCCACACTAATGCCCGAAGGTATGCTATAAAATAGTTTACATTGTGTATACGACACGTTGCAGTAGGATGTTTATGCTTAATTCCCACACAAATGCCCAAAAGTATGCTATACAGTAATTTAGCATTATGTATACGACACGTTGCAGCAGTGTGTTCTTTGATTGAAGCGAGTTAAATATTTACTGCCAGTTATTTCAAAACTAGCGCACTGCACTGCACGTCTATGCTATTAGGCTAATTCCTAGCTAAGTAACCTATATTGGCTATATTTAGCAATAGTAGAAGATATTCAATTCACCATTTCGGCTATCGTTCCAGTTCATATAAAAATTTACGCATTTCGGACTTATTTTGTTATAAAATTTACAACAGGGACAAACTTGATTCGATGTATTCCAGCTCAGTATTCAACAATTGAAAACCTGATTTCGCATTTTCCTGGCGGCCTTAAAAACCAGATCAAATTTTCAAAGTTCCAAAATTATCAAATAAAATCGTATTTCCATAAAAAATACCAAAGTAGCTGGCAGAAATAGTTTAAGAAAATCGTTTACGTTATTCGAAGATTCATTACCAGAGGAGCAGCAGCAGTACTCTTGAGACAAGCCAACAGTCAACACCCTGGAATATGTTTTGCGCAGAAGCAGCCGGAAAAGTAATAGCAACCGATTTATTTGCTGCATTATACTACAAAAAGATTTCGCCGAAAAGGAGAAGGTGTGTGGTTACCTTCTCCATTTCTTTGAAGTCGTTTAAAATTGAATACAAGATGCTCAATTGTAAAGGATAGTGTTGCTCCGTTTGCTCTTCACACTTCGACCGTTGTCATGTCATGGCTAACATTGATCGAATTGGAAAACGCCTTTTATACGCCGTCAATCGCTCAGAAGCAAAAAAAATTCAATAAATAACTAGCACTACTCAGCTGTAAACACAACTATTTATGCTTTTATTAGTTTTTTTTTTATTGACATTTTAATGGAATTAATTCTAGACAGCTACTGTTTCTACATCAAGCCGCCGAAACGTTCGGAGAAAGCATTGGGAGACGATTTGCTCGAACCATGTCTGTATGTCTGGTGTAACTTTGCAAGCTAGTCTCTCAAAGTTTGTTAATTTACCTAAGATGAGGACAATCTTTAATTTTTAGAAAATTTTACCAATTTTTGATGTTGTCTGAAATTATAAATTTCGGGAATGAAAACATCGTTTTTGCTCAAAGTATTCTGGTGCTGACCATACTTTTGCTACCGCAATGGATCAATTCAAGTACGAAATACTTCATTTTTGATCAGCTTAGGCATATAGCAGCTAATAGTTAATTCATAGTTGAAATATACCTTGTTTATCATTCAAATTCTTCTTTCTTACAAAAGAAGTTCGTCATGCTTCAAAGATACGGTAATTTCATCAGCTTTATAAACCTAAGTGACGAACTCCATTAATATTTGTATTTCCATTAATTAATTTAATGCAGAGGTGTCCATGCTTGCTGCAGCCAGTCACTTATGTATGAAAAGAGTCAAATGTTGTCCACAGGGAGGAGTTCTCTCGCCTCTACCATGGAGTCTAGTTGTAGACGGTTTACTTACAAATCGCCAAGCGAAAATTGAATAGGCTGTCAGGGCTATGCGGATGACATAGTCATTATGGCAAGTGGATGATTTGGAGAAACACTCTGTGACATAATCAACAGAGGTCTCAAAATTACACAGGACTGGTGCAAGGAGGTGGGACTCAAAATAAACCCAATCAAAACAGCCATTGTACCATTTACTAGGAAGCACAAGTTGTCTAGACTAAAGGAAATCATACTCGGAGGGGTAGTTGTGAAAGTTAGCAAGGAGGTTAAATACTTAGGACTAACATTAGACAGTAAGCTTCTATGTAAAACGCACACAGAGGAAACTATACGAAAATGCACCAGGGCAATACTTGAGCGCAGGAAGTTGTCTGGAAAATCGTGGGGATGCAATCCAAAAACCATGCTCTGGCTATATAACATGGTAGTAAATCCAATGTTACTATATGTCACAGTCGCATGGACAGGGAGGGCGAAACAAGTCACAGTCACGAGGACATTAAACTCCCTACAAAGACTAGCATGCATATGCATCACTGGCGCAATGCACACATGCCCAACCACTGCGTTGGTAGCAATTCTAGATCTAACACCACTGCGCATCTAGAAATTGAGTATAACACTAATGAAACAATCCTAAGACTTTTAGTTGAAGAAAACAAAGTTACCTCAATTTACTGTCAAAAACGTCTCTCTACATGAACACAAGGATAAACACTAGTATCCATGCCAAGGGACGGGATGACAAGTAGGAATGTCTTCAAGCGGAACTTCACCATCAAATGGTCCGATAAGAAGACTTGGACGTCGGAAAAGTCATATGCGTTAAAACCACATACGATCAAGTGGTATACGGATGGATCTTTGACGACAGAGGGAACTAGTCTAGCAGTAGTAGGTCCCAGATTAAACCACTGGGAGTCTAACTTGGGCAGATATACCAGTCAGTATATTTTAAGCTGAACTGTGCGCTATAAGGACACAATAATATAGTAGGATATGCTTGCAAAGAAAGCGACAAGCGACAACGCCAATGGTAGGAACAGAGCCTTTTTGTGGCTACACTGAAACTAATCCGCTATGAAAAAAATAGGGCAAAGAAGCAGCACTGGGCCATGAGCCAAGTACTAAGGCAAGCAAAAATATTCCTAGGCGGTTTCGAACCACGCAGAGCAAACCACGCAAGGCTCGCCAACTAGGAAGAAACAAGTTGAGAACATTGACAGGAATACTAACAGCAGGACACTGTCGACTGAGGAAACACTTGTGTGTGTGATGTATATAATTTCCCAGAATGTAGATTTTGTGATCTTAAGGAAGAGATCGTTGGCAGAATGTGAAGCAATGGTCAGAAGTAGATTTCGAATATTGGGCAGTTACGTTGTCGATGAAGAACAACTGAAAAAGTTAGATCCTAGGACAACAAGTTGGACTAGAGCAGAACATCTAAGTAAGAAGGATAAAGTAATAGAGATTTCTAGGTCGCACAGTTTAAAATTATATCCTATAATAAAAATAATAAGAATAATAATAATAATAATGCAAAGAGTTTGAATTATATTCCTTTTCTTTGTATATGGCTTGGCTTGTGCCCTTCTAGGCATGTTGAATCATACCACGTTTTTCTGATTGGCTTTTGTCAACATGACATAATTGTGAATGTCAAATTTATGTGTCGGTGAAAAGCGCATTGTCAAAATGAGGCTTACGTACATGCAAATTCATTTTTCATAGATTATTCATATTTTAGATTAAAAACATTCATATTTTACGACTTAAAACCCACTGAATTTATAATTATTTGGTTTAAACTGAAGCAGTCCTTTTAAGAAGTAATCAAATAAAAATAAATAAGCAATCAAAGTACAAAGTATTTTTCTCTTTTTTTATCGTTTCAGGTTTCAAAATTTTAATCATCACAAAAACATATTAGCAAAATTTTCATTTCTACATTAGTTTACAAAAAAACAACAATTTTCAATTTACAAATTATAGTTTGCGTGTATAAATGTATGAAAGTGTAAAGGTTGTCTAAAAGAATTTACATAAAATCGACATCGACAGAATTTGGAAATTCATAACGAACAATTTAAAATTTATTTCATCGAAAATCGAAAAAAATCGAAAAAAAAATTGAGATTATTATTGTTTATGCCAAAAAGTTCTTTACTTAAAACAAACCGCGCGCAATACAATCTATTTCAGAAATGCGGCTGCACAAATTATGCGCTAGAAACCCGAAACTTTTTTCTTATGTGTGCGTCAGTCAGATCTTTACTATATATATATGTATATATATACTCTTGCAAACATAAGACTCAATTTTCCAGAAATTCGAGCAGAATTTTTTTTTGGCTCTTTTTTGTTTTTTTTTTTTTTTTGTACTGGTTTGAGTCTATGCAGAAAGCAAACGAGTGAACTAATTATATTAGTTTAAAATAACATTTAACATTTAACGAATAGTTCGGTAATCAAAATATTCGGTCATGACTAAAACAGAAATCCTTTCATTTTCTTGTCTTTTTTGTGCTTGTTTTTGTTTTTATTGTGGTGTATTTTTGTTTCTTTTCGATGCATAAATTTGTTGGTTTCGTTTTTTTTTTTTGTTTTTTTGTTTTTTTTAAGCTTTTTTTTCACTTATTTTGTTTTCATCATGGCCGAATTTTTTATCCCTAGTATATATAATCAACAGCAGAGCTTAACATTGAAAATTGGATAAAAAGTAAACAAAAGAAAAACTAGTTTAGTAGCGTAACGATCATTTTTGATTGTAACATTTAACTAAAGTTGAATTTAAATTGAGTTAATATAGTTCTTGAGTAGAATATGATAATAAGGTTGTAGTATGCTGCTACATACTCAATTCAAATTCGACTTTTTTATATTTTTTTTTTTTTTGATTTTTGATTTTTTTTTATATTATGTTTGTGTAATGATGGTTTATGTTGTGGTGCATTTGTTTTTGGAATGTTCTTCATATTATTATATTTAACACATTTGCCGCCAATTTGGTTGATACGGGTTTTCTTTTTTTTTTCTTTTTTTTAATTTTGCTTCAGTTCTTCCAGACAGCCATTATGATTTTTTTCTTTTTTTTTGTAGTTTTCTTTACTTTTTTTTTTGTGCTATTTTTATGTTGTTCCTTTTGCGACATAAAAGATGTATGGAGAATTGTGATTTGTGAGTTAGATATCTAGGAAGAGAGAATGGTGAAACAAAATTGTCGTACATTATTTAAGTTAAGAAAAATATGTAGGCAGCAAAGCATTAAAACGAAAACAGTTTAAGTTGGCGCATTATGTAAAGCTGAAACGAAAACTACAGTTAAAATATAAAGGTGGCAATGCTTGTGTGTCTGCTGGAAATTGTTTAGTGTTGCCAGAATAAAAAAATATATATGGTAATGTTTATAACGAAATGTTTGTGTCTGCTGGAAAATATTTAGTGTTGCCATTGCGAAAAAAGAATAAATAAATTATTTAAAGCAAACCTACCATTTTACTCACTAGAATGAGTAATACAATGGTTTTGTATAAACAGCTCTGTTAGTTTATTTCAATAACACAGTTTCAAAATCCAAATTTATGCATTTAGTTTATCTGGGTACTATATTCTGTGAGAATGATAGTGTTCCGCAGAATTTGCGAACTCGAGTCACATTTATCCAAGTGCTCTAACCAAGATTATTCAAATGTGCTGTCACTATTAACGTTGGCACGAATTTTATCAAGCAGGGTCACGTCACCAAGCAAGGAGTTTCTGCTGAAAAGCTTGGCATAATACTAGGAAACATTCCAACAGCGTTGGTGAGATCGCATCTCTAAGGGAGACAAGAGATAGCCTTATTCACTCAATAAAATCTTCTGGACAAATAATGGTAGCCACAATAGAACAAGCGTGTCACTGATAATAGTGTTAAATCATTGGAGGTAACTCAACGATGCTAACTCCTACGCAGACCAAACGCCCAAAGACAGTTGAAACAAGTAAAGTTTATAAATCGGTATAACAAAGGCTCAATAATGATTTTTAGCACGATTTTGGAAGCTGAATTGTATTAAATTTGGTGTTTGAATCTACTACCGTATGCCTAAGTTAACATTGCTACCTAAGTTACATTGCTAAAAAAAAAAAAAACAGGCATGATTGCAGAAATATAATCGGGCATTATGAACTTCGATACTTTTAGATAATATATTATTATTATAGAATCTATCTCGTTGTATAAGCTGCGTCCCCAGGGTACACCATATATGTATCTTGAAATCGATGGTTACCAATGTACATGCACATGACTTCTATCTCTTATATCATGCCACGTTGCGTTTAACCAAATTTCAGAGTGGACAGTATACGAATCTATGAGCGTGTCCTGCATCTTACATAGTTATTGGCCAGCAGATATGAAAGATAATTATGTAACATTATGACCATATACGTGGTCCATTTAAGAGGATGTGTTTTAGATTGTAAAAAAGTGTAGTTCTCGTTCGGAGCGTGAGCGTGAGCGTTTTCGAAAAGAAAGCCTCGTTTTGTTAAATCGCGTAGCCTAGCCAACCATTGCATTGACAACTGTAGCTAAGTAGCTCCCAATGTAGCAAAACTTATCGACCATTGCACGAGAGTCAGATCGACTGCTCGAAATTTGGTTTTAAGTATCAGCAGTTTAGCTATTATTAGCGACTGTGTGATCTTGTTAATATGGAGATTTCTGAATATATTTCCGGACACTTTGCAAGTTGTTTCTTACTTTAAAATGAACCCCAGTTGATGTTGTTGTTGTTGTAACAGCTTGACTTGAGCGAAAGATAAACCGAAACGTAACCCTAGGTATCAAATCCGAGGAATGAAGCTACTACTATTGAACATAACCAGATCTATAGAGTTCAATTGAGTCGGATGGGACGGACAATTGAACCGATGGGGTCGTATTATGCGGTGTTTGACCACAATCCGGACTGCAATCACTAGTGCTGATCGCAATCCGCTCTCTGTCACACTCGAGCATATTGTTCCACTCGTATATCAACTATGCAAGTTTAGTGCTGCTGTTACGAGGGAGACGTTTTTGGCTCTCGTCAATAGGTGGTGGTCTACCACCTAGTACAATATTGTCCCTATGAGAGCCGATTGACTGTTCTATACAGCCCCCTACCGGAAGTAGAGGGCTGTATTAACCTGTGCTACAAAACGAGCAATACTAGCTTTATAGCTTCTAATGTCATTTCTTATTCGCGTGGATACTATTCTCGTGAGAGTGCTATGCTTTGGATGATTGCTCCTGTACGCACTTAACAGGAACTGCTTCGAAAGCAGCTCATTGTGCTGGCGAACATTTAGCAGCATCGCTTCTCTCTGTATACTACATAGGTATACTTCATAGGTCATTTGTAGACAACCAGTAGCAATTGTCAGAGCTTGGAGAGATCAGAGCACTATGGACTCCAGTAGCTCAGTATACTATTAATTGCTACTACAGCAAATTTGGAAACTAGCTTCTTGTCATTTTATAAGGGTTCACACCAGTATCAATATATGCATGTACTTAGTTGCGCTCATCCATCATCCAGCCATTGATGATTAGTGTGAATAGAGTAGCATTAGAAATTGTGTTTATAGTAGTAAGTAAATTCTGTTGATTACAATGTAAGAAGTAGAAAGAGAATTATGTTAGTATGAATTATGGACCCACTACATCCAAGCATAAATAAATAAATAATTTTCATACAAATTCTGAGCACCTCGAAAAAATTAAATACATACTATATTCCAAAGAAATATTGGGCAAAAAGTAGTTGGTACACATTTCGCCAAAAATTCGCCAGCAAGTGAGCACCCGACTTAGGCAAACAATACGCTTTATAAAAATGTTCTTCTTTTTCTATATTACTGCAGAAGTAAAAGCAATTATTGATATTCGTATTGTTTAAAAATTCATCTAACATATGGCTTGCCTTTCTGAACAGCAGTTCAACGAAACTAGTTGGGGCAGTGAAACCCCTATATATATTCTGTGATCCGAACGCGAAGGTTTCGCTAGCAAACGATAACGATTACGCACGGTCTACTTTTATATTTCGATAACACTGCGCAAAGTAGCTGCTTATGATAGTATATTTAAATTTATAATTATAGAAAAATAGCAGATAGTTTAAAACAAAAAAATTAAAAATTAAAAAGTTCCCAAAGTATTTTAAAACTTTATAAACAAATATAGAAAATAAAACAAATTATTTTTATTTCTTTATTTTTTTGTTCTTCTTTTTCATGTGTTTTGCATTTTTCTAAATTATTAAGTAGCTGTTGCTTTATTGTTTTTAGTTTATATTTCTCTTCTTCTTCACTGTTTTATTTGCTTCGGTCTTAAATCACTCGTTTTTTTTTTCTGTCATTTTTTCTTATATATTCTAACATATTTATTTTTATAGATTTTTTTATTTATTTTTTTTTTTGTTCTTGATCTTTTCTTTTTTTACTAATTTTATTACATATGTTTTGTTTTTGCTTCTTCTTCGTATATGTATATAGTATATAATAGTATATATAAATTAATTGTCTGTAGTAGTGTAAGTGTGTATGTGTGTTTACTTTTCATTATGTTTTTTTTTTCTTTTATATGTATTTTATATGCCATATAGTATATGTATAGGTATGTATTAATAGTATATTTTATGTAGGTAGGTAGGTACTTAGACTATATAATATATATAGTATATATGTATATAATATATTCATATAGTTTTAGATTTTATTTAATATTATTAATTTTGTGTTTGTTTTTTTTTTTGTTTTTTTTTTTTTGTAGCACATTTTTATGTCATTTTTACTAATGATATTTTCTTTTAAAATTTTATTTTGACTAATGATTCTTTTTTTTAATAGTTTTAGTACTGCTGACTTTCGTTTTATTTTTATTTACTAAGAGAAATAACTTTTTACGTTGGGTCTTTGTTTGCAATTAGACAGATTTAGTTTGAATTTAATTATTTTTCTTTTTTATTAAGTATCTACGTATGTAGATATGGGCAATACTACGTCTTTCCTAAGGCGCTACGATCTGATAGCTTCTTATAGAACTCGCTTAGATTTCGAAGCTCTTTTCGAGTTATTCAAAAAATTTTAGCTTTGAAATTCCATATCTCGAAAACTAAGCGAGATATCGTAAAATTATATTCGTATTTTGAAGTATGCCATAAGTATACGTTCTCAGATCGTGGCGCCTTGTGAAATGGTAGCATCGCCAGATATTTTTAATTAATCTAAATAATTGTGTTTATTTTGTTTGTTTGTTTTATTTTGTTTTTTTTTATGTTTTTTGTTGCATCTCCTTTCAAAAATATCACGTATTTATGCCTAATTATTATTATATATATATAAATATATTTTTAATTTATGTTTCCTATTAACAAATGTTGCTTTTTTTCTGCTAAATATTCGTTTGGGCATTTCTTTTATTTTATTTTAATTTCTTTTTTTTTATTATTTTTATTGAATTGTAGTAAAAAATGGGAGGAAGTATATAACACACATGTCTGCTGCGTGATGCTTTTCTTTTTTTTTGTTTAGTTTCTTTACATATATGCACAAGTTGTCTTTTTCATTCATTTGATTCTACATACATTATAAGTACATACATATATGAAGCGAAAGAGAGAGCGAATCGTTTGAAATATATATGTATATACAACTTATGCACCACACGCAACTAGTATACTGGCAACTATACAACATTAGTTAAATTTTAGCTTTAAACTAACTCTTCTTCACATATATAACTTCTCATATTGGTGGTATAACAGATCTGTTGCAAATTTTTTTATTATACCATTCACACATAGTATGTGTTAGATAAACACCACCGTACCGTCCCCCCCACCCTTCAAAATGAAAATTTTTTTATTGCAATTAATATTTCCTTAAAAGTTGCCATGTTGGCTTCTTATGAAAGGACTCTTTACATACATATGTATACATGGGTGAGATGGCCCACTTTTTGGAGTAGCTCCCATACAAACCCACCGCCCACTTTTGACTTTTTGTTAGAAAAACTTTTTTATTGTAGTCCATATCAACTTAATAATTGATATGGTAACTTTTAGTGAACGAATGTTTGACATATACATTAATGAGTGGGACCCGCGCACTGTTTGGGGTAGCTCCCATACAAATCTACTGCTCACTTTTGACTTTTTGTATGAAAAACTTTTTTGTTGTAGTCAATATCAACTTAATAATTGATATGGTAGCTTCTAGTGAATGAACATTTCACATATACATTAATGGGTGGGACCCGACCAATTTTGGGGTAGCCTCCATACAAAAATACTGCCCACTTTTGACTTTTTGTATGGAAAACGTCAATATCAACTTGAAATTCGATAAGGCGGCATCTTAGGTATACATCTACTATATACATCGCTTTATATACATCTACTAGTCCGCGTGTACCGCCCACGTTTTGGGGTAGCGCCTATTTAGACCCACGCTTTTATGTTTTACAATACTATTTAAAGTTTCGTATGAATGGTATTAGAGCTTCGGTTTAACCGAAGTTAACGTTTTTTTCTTGTTTTTTTTTTTTTGCATGTATGTATATAAAATATGTTTAATAAATGAGTCGTTGGAGTTTACACAGAGCGCGTATAATATATAAATAAATATATATATATATATATATATATATATATATATATATATATATATATATATATATATATATATATATATATATATATATATATATATATATATATATATATATATATATATATATATATATATATATATATATATATATATATATATATATATATATATATATATATATATATATATATATATATATATATATATATATATATATATATATATATATATATATATATAAATATATACATATGTATATATTTTTGTTTGATGCGTTTTTTAGATTTTTTTTTTGTATTTTATATTTTGTATTTTATTTTTTTTTTACTATATTTATTGCTTTCATTTTCATTTCGTTTGCTTGCGTTGTTCGCTTTTCGTACATTCAACGACAAATCTTCTTATAATTCACACACAGTTTATTAAAGAAAAATTTTTATTTTTTTAATGTATTTTATTAATTTATTTTAAATTATTGTATTTTGCTTTTTTATTTAAATTTTTTTAATTGCAAAATGTATATTTACTTTATTTTTACCGACTTTACACTATTACTATGCAACAATTATTATTTTTTTTTTGTTTTATCGTATTTTATTTACTATTTTTTAGCTGCTTTGCTACAAACATAATAGTTTTTTTTTATCATCATAATATATCATCGTTCAACAATTAATAAGATTTTTTTTTTGTTTTGTTTGTATGTAATAATAAAAAAAGTCTTGTAACTATATAAATTGAGATTATTATAAATTTAACTTCGATTTTTGTTGTTGTTTTACATTGGAGTGTTTTGCTTAAATATTTTTCATATATGTATGTATACTCAATTTTCCATATGTTTTTGTTTTTTCAACAGGTATTTTTGAAACCTCTTTTTCGTTTGCATTTATTATTAGAAAAACACAGCATATGAAAAACATTTATGTATTTATGTTTTTTTTTTTCATTTATAATATTTTTTTAAGGTTTAAGGCAAATTTTATGTTCTTCACTTTTAAATAAGATTTTGTTTTTTTTTTTTTTTTCTTATTTCAGCCAAATTATGCACCAATTACAACCAAAACACTCCAATGCAATATAAAATATATATGCGTGTTTTTAAATGTTCCAATTTTACATACAATATATAAAGAGTTTCGTTATCATTTTTTTTTTTTTGTTTTTTTGGTTTATCAAAAATTAGAAAATTAGAAATATATCAACAATTTGTCATATTCTTTAATCAGCATATCAATATACACATATAGTACACATCATATTGTTTTGATTATTTTATATACTTTCATCATAATGATGCAGCAAAGTTTAATAATAAAAATGAAAACAATTTTCTCTGTTGCTGCTTCGTTTTGTGCTAACCTTTTTTTTTTTTTAATATGGGAGACATACAGATTTTATTTAAACTTCGTTGTCAGGTTTTTCTATTATTTTTGTGTTTTTTTTTTTAAGTGTAGCTATATGCACAATATGCACCACTACTCTCTCTCTCTCTCTCTCTCTCTCTCTTTCACACTCTGTATAGCGCATATTGTACAGACTACACTATATACACTGCAATTATTTACTGCTGAGTGTTATAACAACCAATTTTATTTTAGTACAAATTTTTATTTGAATGCTTTTTACTTTACAATATCCGCTAACTTCGTTTTGTTTGTATTGTATTATTATTATTATTATAATTTATATATGTATATAACAAAATATGTAATATATTGCATATAAAAATTGTCCGTCTGTCTGTCTCTGCCTTTTTTTTTTTTTTTGTTTGCAGCAACAACATCATTATCAATATCAAGAGAGTGTGTGTGTCTGTGTGTGGAGACGACGACGTCGCTTGTTATTATTTGAGTCAGATTTTGTTTTATAAATTTACTATTTTTTGTATCTGTTTTATATATTTATTTTAAATGTCAACGTCTCACATTGCATTTATTGCTTATATGTAATATTGCGCTGTGTTTTTGTAGTATTTTTTTTTTTTTTTAGATTTTATGTATGATTGTGTTGTGTGTTTGTGTGTTTGAGTTTTTTGTTTTAATTTAACTAGTTTTTTAAATAGTCTCTATATATTTTACCATATTAGCATATTTTGCATATTTTTAGATTTTTTATCTTTTCTGCTTATTACTTTAATTTCTTAAATACTATTTTTTAAATTTACTTTGCTAACTTATGCATCTAGTTTGCTGCTTTTGCCTTGTTTTAAAAATTTATTAGTTTTATTATTATTATTATTATTATTTATTATTACTTTTTTTAAGTATTCTCGTTAGACTAAAATTTCGTTTAATTGCTATAAATTTAGGTATATTTTGTTTGTTTTTTTTATTGTATATAATATAATATATATATTATTAATAATGTTTTTCTTTTTGTTTCTTCACTGCATATATATAACAGTTACATTTATGTATATGTATATATAAATAATATATATATATATCATATATATCATATATATCATATATTAATTTATATAAATAAGTTATGTCTTTACGTTTAGTATGTATATGTATAGGTATATAATTAATTATTAATGTTTTTTTTTTCTTACGCTGCTTCTTTTTTTTATTTTAATTTTTATTGCAAATACTGCAATGCAGTTTTTTTTTCTTTTTCTACATTTAAGTAGTACATATATATAGTATTTGTTTTGTTTTTTGTTTTCTTTTCTGCTTAAATGTATATATAATGTGTGTGTATGTGTATTTTTTGTATATAGAACTATTATACTTTGTATTTGCTTTTTGTTCACACTTTTGTTTTTCTTCGGTTTCTTTTGTTTTCCAATTTATTTCAGTTTTGTATAATTTCAATGCAGTGAGCTTTTAGAAACAACGCTTTCTACACATCTACGATCTTGCAATTTGTTGACTAATTCGTATATTTATATTTTAAGTACAAATTGTAACCTCAGTCAAAGTAAAAAAAAAAACAAAAAATTTTAACTAAAAAATAAAACAGAAGCAGTCAAAAAAATTGCATTAGGTTTTGCACGTTCAGTTGGGCCTTCAGTATAAACAAGTCTAGAAACAGCTTTGTGTAAAAAAAAAAACGAAAAAACAGTTCTTGAATTATCACATGACAGTTCTTGAATTATCAACAATGTCAAATTGATCCAAAAATACTCAAAAATATAAAGTTGCATTAGCTGCCTTAGAAAAAAAACAGCATTTGATAATAATAATTTAATAACATTTTATGTAATGTCATGAGAAACGTTTCTCCTAAAAAAAAAAAAAAAAACCTAAACTTACTGATAGATTATTTACGGCTTTCATAGAAGCCAGGCTGCTGTACATTTTTCGATAGATGATGAGCCTCAAGATCGTGTGTATAACGGCGGAGGCGAACTAGTAAAGTAGGTTTTATGTATTATATATTGCTCGTTAAAAGCCACCAACATAGAATTAAAAAGATTTTAATTAGTTTCATAACTGTAGGGCCAATTACTTGGTATATCCTTATCCGTTTAAGATTTTCAAAGATTTTGTCCCCAAAATGTAAACAATCCCATCTGTTTTCACTTCAATTGTGTTAACATAATTGTATGCTAAATATTGTTTTCCTTCATAAATAATACTCTTCAAAAAGGCACCTCCCTATGAGTATTGAGCAATGTCTTGTTGTGCTAAACTTCTCCCTCGCTCCGTGTACTTTATTGACTGAACTTCAGAAGTCGCTCGTTTAAATTTTGCACACCCTTTGCCAGATCTGTACAGTTTTTGGCCAATACACATAGTTCTTTGACTTGTGTTAAAGAAGAACGCCAATACATATTAGCACTGACAAGATAATATAATAATATAAGTGGGAATTATCCACAACCCAAAGTTTTGTGTGCAGCACACCACCACCGAGATATTTGCTGAAATCTACGGAGGATACAACATCGGAGGCTTCGTAGAATGATAGCAATTCTGTGTGAATTGTTGTTGGTGCTTAGTTGTTGGTGCATTCTGTGCTATACATATATGTAACTTATGTTCAGCGGTTGTGTTGCCATTTAAAAGCAAACGTGCAGCACCACTACTATGATTCACTACATCATGGCCAAGCATAGACAAATAAAATGAGCCAATATCGTTATCTAACAACCATGTTCAAGCTTCGTAAGTCGATATAAATGTTGGACTGACTTCGGAGTAGTTAAGACATATCGGCATACTTTCGACCAACTGATTGTCGCAAGCGGTGTTGTTTTGCAAGTAGAAATCTTCGTCGTAGTTATTAAAGATTTTGATATTTGGTATTTTTTCAAAAGTAGTAGCATAATTTTGGTGAAAAACAATACCGCAACTAGCAGCGCACAGAGAATTTTTCCGTGGGTAATCTTTTTTCCTGAGTTTTTGTAATGGAAAGTCGTCGAGTTGCAGAACTGGCCATTTGAAAAAAAAAACTTGAAGTTGCCAAAATGCCATGTTGGTATATTGCAAAAAAAAATGAAACTGCGTCGCTTAATCTTAAGCGCTGTCTCTGGCATCGAAGAAATTCGCCCAAAACTTTATTCTCCGCATTTGGCAAATTTGTACAAATTAAAATACCTACAAAAGAACAATTTTCAGGACTTTTGATAGCTGGATCTATAGATTAATTGAATTTTATGGTGATTATATAGGGAAGAAAAATAATAATGAATATTAAAAATTGTTGTTTTTTTTTTCTTTCTTTTTTTCTACAGAACTAATGCGATTTTTGTTAGCACACTTCATCACGCCGTATGGCAAACTCTCTGTAAGCAGCCGACGGACTATAGCTGTCGAACTATGCCAATTGGCCGACTTATATGAAATTTCCAAAATTTCAATTTTTGCTGTGTCACAGAAATCGCTGAACTAAAAAGCTTATACGCAAGCCATTGAGTTATCTCAAGCTCACATTTTGCATAGTAAGCCAATTTGCAGCGACAAAGCGGCGTGACCCTTCTACTTTCAGAGATGAGCAGCCATTAATTCATATTTTTATTTCTCACAAGCAGAGAACAAACTTTGCAAGATCATCTACATCTACCTAAATTTTGGTCGTAAGCGCTTGCTAACGAATGTATTCGGGCAGACATTTTCAAAATATTAAACATTTTCAAAAATTTGAACATTTAGTGAATCAACTTATGGCGAAAGAACTTCAAAAATTAAAGTATAATACATATTATTTTTCTCGAACGTATTTACCACCAAAGCTGTCACGATTGTTAGCCACATTTTTTCACTCACAAAATTAGAACAAATATTAATTAAGCACGAAAAAAAAATCTTGGCAACAATTCGTATAAAGTATAAATGTGTCAAAAAATGTAGTTATTTCTTTTACATATTTGAAAATTTTGTGGGAGTATTCGAAATAAATACACATTACAAATATTTTCTTTCTGGTCTAATGTCATTTGCGTAGCGCGCTTTAAAATGAAAATATATATATATATATATATATAGTTTTAATGCTTAGATACATTATATACATAAATGTATCGCTCAATACGTACATATATACATTTATTTTTGGCTGTACTCGACAACGAAAACGACGACGACGACTGTCTGCTTTTTTTCTTTGTATTTTGTGTTGTTTTTGTCACGATAAGTTTTTGAACAAAAAAAAAATAAAATAGAAGACGACTGCAACTGTTTATAAAAATAAAAATTCTAGATAAAGCGCTCATGCTTTACTGGGGTGTACTGTATCTTATGCTTATACAAGTCTTAAAAAACTTTCACAATACATTTCACTATTGCAAACACTCTATACATCATTTAGTATCATATATATGTCATATAATATGCTCCACTACTTTACAATTGTGCGCGTCTCTTTAGCTTTTGTCGCTCCTAGCCAACCCAAAAGTATGTATCTTAAGATACAAATGTATCTATGTTGCATACACAGACCCCGGATCGTACGGAACGACGTTGAATGCGTTGTCCTTGCAGCTCGCATGCATTTCACTTGATATTGTGTACTTTTTAAGGATTTTACTTATTTTTATACATATATGTTTTGTTTTTTTTGCATCAGTTGTCTTTACATGTCTGAGTGCGTGTTGGTTTTGTTTGCTTTTGCTTTGCTTTTGTAATTGTTGTTTTACTTTTCGACTAAATATATATATATATATATATATATATATATATACTTTTGTTTGCTTTTTATATGTGTGTATGTTATGAATGTATGTATGTTATGTAGTATGCCTAGTAGTATTTTTATATATATATATATATATATATATATATATATATATATATATATATATATATATATATATATATATATATATATATGTCTTTCTTTCATACAATTAAATACAAATATTTTAACTTTTTGTTTTGTTTTTCTGCTGATTTTGCTCTTATTTCTCTGTCAATATAAATTCTAAGAGTGCGTTGTTGTTGTTGTTGCATCAATATTGTTGTTGTTGTTGTTGTTGTAGTAGTAGAATTTGTTGTAGTTTTTATATTTATTTATATATAAAGTATATAATATATACAATATATATTTTTTTGTAGCTGGTTGTTGTTGTTGTTGTAGTAGTAGTTATCCTCAAAATTAACAGGGATATATACCTACAAATTGAACAAATATCATATGTATCATATATGCAAATTTGTTTATATGATTTTACAGCGCTCTAAAACAGCACACAAAATATTTATAATTTTCAATTAAAAAAATTTTAATTAATTACTAATTACAACAGAAAGAAAATTTGTAAGAAAAAAAAAGAAAACAAGCGCAAAAAAAAGCAAACCATAAACATAAATTTTACAAATATTTGTTTTTCTTGTAAGAAATAACTTAATAAATTAAAGTATCTGTAGTACATCATATATATATATGTATAAATAAAAACTAGAACAAAATTTGTTGTTGTTGTTACTGTTGTTGTTCTGTACCAAAACACAAAAGCGTAAAAATAAAACCACTTTTATCGAAAATTAAAAACACAAAAAGCATCATTCGAAACACCAACACAGCCACACCAAATAAACCACCACTTTCTCATCTCGCATAAAACTTTCTAGCATTTTCATTTTCATCACAAATTATTCATTAATATATTTCAATAGCACTCGCTGCTCTGCTCCTTCAGAAAGAACGGGCGTTGGTGGTTTTTGGCGTTTTGGTGTTTTGGTGTTGCTGCTCTTGGTGGTTTCTGTTGTTGTTGCTATTGGTGGTAGCAGTGATGTTGGTAGTAGTAGTAGTGTTGTTGTTGTTGTATTGTTTATAGTCGAGAGTGCAGCAGCAGTAGTAGCGAAAAAACAGCATATAGCATTAATTACCTTGATAATTCTGGGGCCAGATTGTGGGCACATTCTGTAAATTGAAAAAGCAAAAATTAATTTGTTGATTTATTTTTTTTTTTTTTAGGAAATTTAGATAGTAGTTTTACTACTAGCTGTTACTCTAGCTCTATTCCTTTAATGCGTTAATTATTTTATTCTTAAAATTTGTGCCAAATATTCGATGCAATTTACATTTTATAAAAAATACACGCCAATACAAATAGATCTTTGAACACAAATCAACAATGCTTCTTAATGAAACACAAATTTTGTCATATAGACCAATGGCGATACTCAAAAGGATTTTAGTGCAATGCATACTTCCAACAATCAATGCAAACAATACCATACGAGCAAAAAAATTCGGTTTACTTAGATGCATTACAAGCTGCATAACGTCTCACTGTGCATTATACTTAAATCGTATCTCATCCATCGTCACAGGAATAAGATACGATATACTGAAAGCCTATGCTAGTAAGAACTTATTAGCACAATGTTGCACATTCTTCCGATTTCATATTCCAATGAAATCGGAAGAATTGGCAACATTTTTGTTAGTCTTTCATATTCCAATGAAAGACTAACCAACTAACTAACTAACTCCTCTCCTTATATCTGCTACCAGACATTCAGAATCTTTTGCTGCTGAGTCAAAATATTTTGATATATTGTCCCCAATTACTTGGTTAGTTCGGTCGAAGTTCGGTCGACGCCAGTGCAGTAGTGTTGTGTAATGTTATACATGACAAATTTCTTTATTTCTTTTATCAAAATCTTCTGTTTCAAGTCATTTAAATGTAATGGGAATGACGAAAAATGAAAAGTGAGGTGGCTTCTTGCATAGTTTCGCACTATATATTCTGGCCCTCTATTGACTATACATTTATCCAAAATGACCTCATACTTATTCATCAAACTGTGATCCAACTAACTTCTACGTATGGCGATGACCCATGCACTTCCACAGGAAACTTTCACAATGCTTCTAAATATGTCACTGACCTGATAGCCAATGACATAACCATAACCATAACCACCGACTGGATAGCTATTGACTGAATATATCGACATATGGCAGAATATTTAACGATCTTGATCAAGTTAGGCCTCGCAGACTGTAGGTACAAGCCACCCCATTTTTATACCATCAGCTCGAAGAAACGAGTCGATCTAGCCATGTCTGTCTGTCTGTTAATGTGCACTTTTTGGGGACTATTTTTTATGCTATCTCCAGTTGAAAATTTGCACATACACTTCTTTTTATTGCATTTTAGTAGAGTATCAACATTGTCCTGCCACGCTCATTTTTTTTTTTTTGCACTTTTGACTTTTTGTATGAAAAACTTCTTGCTTAAAGTCAATATTAGATTGAAATGCGGTTTATTGGATAGTCCCTTCATATACATATACAAATGGGCGTTTCCCACCCACTTTTTGAGGTACTCACATACGAGGGCTGCTATTTATATTTCGGGAACTGGCAACACTAATGTCAAAAGCTAAAATCTGGCAACACCATAATAAAGTTTAACATTTTTTGGCATAAACGTACTCACATAGTTTTGATGTACAATTGCTATTTGTTTTGTTTACAGTGAGTTAAGAAAAGCAATTTGGGAAAAAAAATGGAAATTTCAGGAGAAGGTTTTCGTTGGATTATTTTTCACAACTTTCGACATGATTTATCTCAACAAGAATGTGACGAATCATGGATATATGCGTATGAGCCGGAAACAAAACAATCGACCGTGTGGGTATTCCACGACGAGCCAAATCCAACAAAAGTTGTTCGTGGAAGAAGCACATCGATGCAAAAGATCGCCAGTTCCGCTAGAGCAACGTAGTACGGGCAATTCTGAGTGGTACACGACCATTTGTTTGCCGGAAGTCTACTGAGAAATTCGTAAAACCAATAGCCAAAAACGAATCATTCTCCATCATGACAATGCGAGCTCTCACACATCTCGTCAAACAAGAGCATTTTTAAGCAGTTAAAACATCGAATTAATGACTCATCCTCCGTACAGTCCTGATATGGCACCCAACGACTTCTTCTTGTTCCCGAGTATCAAAGGTAAACTGCGTGGTCAACAATTTACGAGCGCCGAAGAAGCAGTTGAAGCTTTCAAAAACCATGTTTTGGAGGTGTCTCAAGATTAATGGAAAAACTGCTATGACAAATGGTTTGAACGAATGCAAAAGTGTATTGATCATCAAGGGGAATATTTTGAAAAACAATAAAATATTTGTTATTATTTGCTATTCCCGAAATATAAATAGTACCCCTCGTACAAACCCACAGCTCACTTTTATATATTTGTATGAAAATCGTCAGTATCAACTTGAAAATAGTATCAGTACGGATTAAAAGTTCGTGTATATAGCATTAAAGCTTCAGTTCTACCGAAGTAAACGTTTTTTTTTTTTTTTTTTGTTAGTTGCTTTTCTCATGCTAAGCTTAAAATTTCGGCCAGCTCAGTTGGTATTCAACAAACAAGTATAAAAATTTTGAGCTATTCGACTTTAACCAGAAGATCTCTGGTTAGCGCTTACTATTGAGTTAACCGACGGTTAAATTTTGAGAAACTGGCCATCATAATAGGTACAGGATATCTTTAATACAATCAAAATATAAAACATATTATTGATACTCACCATCGGTACACTGTAGTATTGATAAAATGGCTGGTACTGCATGGCTGACGGTGGGTAGATTGCTGGAACGCCAGCAGCTGTAAAGTCAGTAACTGGTTTGGTTAATTTTTAATTCGACGAAAAATCGTAATTCGCAAAAATAATTATCGAGAAATAAACAAGAGAAAAAAAAAGGAAGAAAATATGCGTACAAATTAAACAATCACACAAAAATAATTCGAGACGACTACAAATAAAAGCTTATACATATACTATATTATTCTAAAACTATCGTTTAGAATTTGTTTTATTACCTTGTGGATAGACTGCAGCAAACTGATCTATCGGCATATTACTTATGGGTGCCGGCGGTGTTGTTGTATAATAAACAGCGCCATTTGTTGCTACAATCGACTGCAAACAAATATTAATAAACAAAATTTAATGTTATAGTTTATTTATTTATTATGGCATCCCAACCCAGCACCACTTACCTGTTTTTTAATAGCCGGTGCAATATTCAGCTTACGATCTCGCAACACAACGCACTCACCCTGTGAAAAAAACGGCATACACATACAAAAAAAAAAAATAAATAAAAAAAAAAAACAAATAATTAGAGACAAATTTTATTAAATTTGGTTTAGTTTTATAAAAATTCCAAAAAGTGTAACAAAAACGTTAAAAAATATAAAAAGAAAAGAAAAAATTTGTTTAACCCAAAAAACTTTGCACTTCTATAATATTTATTTATATATATATTGATGAGAAGAAAACACGTTCCAAGGCAATTTCACATTACATAAATTAACGAACCAACCAACGAACGAACGAACGAGCGAACCAACTTTCAATGTTTGAACGTACCAATTTTTGCCAACAAAAAAAAAAAAAAAAAAACAAAACAAAATTAATATAAGTATAACCACCAACTGCTCTTAATACAATACCTACTCAGTAGTACTCATTTAACTAGAGAAGCGACAAGGTCACAACGTTTAGTTTTTTATTTCTTTTTTTTAATATTATAAATATTAAATTAATATTAAAAAATTAATATTAATATTACAAAATTCCTCTTTTTAATGGTTCTTTGCACGTAAAGCACAAAAAACTTTAAAAAAAAATTGAAACAAAACATTTATATAACTAATAAAATAAAATATAAATTTTTAGTATAGAAAAACAAAAAAGCATAAAAACATTAACCATTAAAATCCGTTTAAATAAATATCAAGTTTGATACACAGTACAATACTCGTATAAGAAGTGGTCCTACACCTCGACAAGAGTATCTACTCAGCTTAGAAAGACTTAAAGTCCAAAACTAATTTACTTTCGCGAACTCTGTCCGAAACTGAAAACTGGAACATGCTTGATATTATATTAGTTCCAGAAGGACATTCATATCCACTGGTTTCTTTGTGCTACCGCTTAAAAGAATATTTAGATGCATACAAAAATAAATGACCCATTTAAGACATATAAAATTATTTCTAATACAACATCTCAAATCTCACTTAACAAATCGAATAAATTAGTTGGTCATTCATACCCTGGCACATTTATCACATTACATAGTTTCAAATATCTACAAGTTTTAACTCAAGTTCTTAGAAACTCCTTCCTAGCTTTTCATTTTGAGATTTTTCAAATACAAACTAAATTTAGAACAGACATTCTATCCAGAATGAATGAATGAATGAATCCAGACATGGAACCTGCTTATCATCAGCATTTTTTTGATTAATTTTCATTTTAGATTATAGTTTGAACAATTAATGTATTATAATGTACAGTAAAGAAAATCGAAAGAAGACATTTTGCACTTTCGTCCGTATGTGCAAACACTAAATCTGAACGATTTTGTTGATTTTATTAGGGAAATTCCGCTGAATGATGTTTATATTGATACAATTATATAATAATTGTATAATAGACCGGTTGCAGTGCCGAGATTTATTTTTGGAAATGTTGAGCTCCGATGTAAACAAATTACCAAAAAGTATCGAAAAAATCGAATCCGATTTACATATGTTTTTTTATACCATTCACACATAGTGTGGGTTTGTCAGTAAGTTTGTAACGCATTAAAGGAGGCATCGCCCTTGAGGGGTCTATATAAATTCTTGATCGATCTAGTCCTGTCCGTCCGTCTGTTTGTATGTTGTTGTTGCGCATTTTTTGGTCACCAATATGTATGCTATCCAGTTGAAATTTTGCACATACACTTCTAAATATTGCAGTTTAATAGAGTATCAAGATTGACCCACCACACCCACTTTTTGGGGTAGCCCCCATACAAACCCACCGACCGCTTTTGACATTTTGTGTGAAAAACTTTTTTATTGTAGTCAATATCAACTTAATAATTGATATGGTAACTTTTTGTGGACGGATGCTTGACATATACATTAAAGGGTCGCACCCGCCCACTATTTGGGGTTGTTGACTTTTTGTATGAAAACTTCTTTATTAAAGTCAATATTAGGTTGAAATGCAATATGGTGCCCTTTTATGGTCAGCTTCTTAACATGCATAGACTAACGGACGTGGCCGCTTTTTTGGGTAGCCCCCAAAAAAACCCACTTAATGAGGTAGTACCATATAAACCCACAGCTCACTTTTATGCAATTGTATGGAAAATGTCAATATCAACTTGAAATTCGATAAGGCGACATCTTACACATCTACTACATCGCTTCATACACATCCGTATACCGCCCACTTTTTTGGGTAGCTCCTAGTTAAACCATCACTTTTTTGTTTTACAATACTATTTAAAATTTCGTGTGAATGGTATTAGAGTTTCGGTTCAACCGATTTGATTTTTAGCAGTTGTACCAAGACTATACGACAATAAACAATACTACAATACTCGGTTCAACCGAACGTTAACGTTTTTTCCTGTTCTTTTTTCTGAAATTTTAAGATAGCTCAAATTCTCAAAAAAAAATTTTTTTTTGTCTAAAATTACGAAAAGTTTAGGCACAGGATGTTTTATAGATTTCTCTGATAATCCTATCATAACTCGACAACCCTAAGATAACTCCTTTTGTAATAAAAAAATTAATTATCGGATAAATCCCGTCACAGAGTGTTGGCTCATTGTGATATACTATACTATCTCTCCTACTCCTTTGATTAACCAATTTATCTGTAACACAAACTTCAATATATACTTAATCTCTTTTATGGATCTGTGTAAGATCATCTAAGAAAGGAATCCAGAGTAGAGTAATTCGTACTATTATACTATTATGTTCTTCTACATTACCACAACTTCTGCAGAAAACCTGAGAGTTAACCACTAGAATATTGCCATGTTCTCATAGGTAATGGACCTGTAAAGGCTCCAACCAGAATAAAGATGTGTGATTTTGTCTGGCATAGCATGCGATTGTTTTTTATTATTATTTTTTTTTTTTTTTCTGTTCATCGTCATCTTTTGTTCGGTATGCGGCTTTGAATGATCCAGAGCATGTAGCCGTAGGTATCCCTACTGTGGCCTACTATCTGCGGCATACGGTAGTGAATTTTGTATTGCTGCATAATGAGTCAAGTACTTGATATATGTGGATGCATGATTGTATAGTCTGAACTTTTCTGGCGTAGCAGTTCTTTTATCAGATATTACGTAGGGCTTAGCCAACTCGTAAAGAGATCTGTGGTAGTCGAGAAGTGTGTGTCTACTAATAGCTCTAGAGTTTCACATCTACTGTAGCGTCATATTTATTAAATACAAACCAAGCGATACTATTTCATACTATGTATTTCTTTATTTAGGATATATGTAATATTATATAAAACCATTATAACCAGTTCAAAGAGATTTCCTTGGAGCGTTGAAACCGCAATACCAACGTTCTAACAACGGCACTTAACTAACTAGCTAAAACAAAGTGCGTATTAAAAGTAAAATACTAAAACAAATTTGAAGAACTCTAGAGAGAGAGAGAGAGAGAGACAGAGTGAGAAATAGAAATAAAAAAACAGAGAACTCAAATTAAAAGCGTTGCTAAAGGCACTAAAGAACAAACGAAGAAACAAAAACAACCGCCCGCAAAAGAAGCAGCAGAGCAACAGCACGAGCAGAGCAAAATGTATCTAAGTATGAAGCGCGGCACAAAACTTCAGATACTTTATCGTTTTATAATTATTATTCAACAAAAAATAAATAAAAAATAAAAACTAAAAAATAGAAACTAACCGCAAGTGTAAAATATAAGAGCGGAAGAAGAAGGAACAAGTTGAATAGTACATTGAAGTAAACGAATTGGGTTAGTGCACGAAAGTGGTGAGCTTCAAAATAATGGATTATAGAAAAAAAATATATATTTAAAAAAAAAAATACAGTGAACTACAACAGAAAATTAAGCGAGAAAAAAATTTTTTAACGAAGTGTTAATAAATACAATACTTAAAAAAAAAGTATATATATAAAATATAAATGGAGTAAAAAGATCAACTAGTGTGAGAAGATAAAAAAAAGATGTTATTTGTTTCTTGAGTGGAGCATAATAATAAAAACTTGGTTTAAATTGGTGTAAAAAAATAAAGAAAATGTTTTTAGTTATGTGTGTCTTTTTTGTTTGTTTTTTTTTTTCAGTTTATGTACTATTATAGTATACTATAGTATATTTAAATAAACTTTGTTAAACTATGAATTCAAGTTGTTCTCAATGTTGTATGTAGTATCTTTAATTGCTATCTCTCCATTTCGTCCTTTTTCTATATTTTGTTTAATTTTTGTTGTTTTAACGTTCTCGTTGCTGTTGTTCTTGTTATCGTTGTTGCCATTGTTGGTTCTTTACAAGGACACTTACGCGCATAAGTAATGAGTCTGCAGGCTATAGAATTGTCCTATAGAATGAGTTCTCATCATCAACATCATCGTCGTCGTCGTCGTCGTTGTCGTCGTCGACTCTCTTTGAGCGCACAAGTGAACAACCAACAAAAGGTAAAAAACGACGTTACAACAAAAAAAAAACAAAAAAAAGGATTTCATTATATTCATATACTCGTAGTACTACCAACACAGCGCTCTGAGAATAATAAAAAATTAAAAAAAAAAAAACTCAGCATCAAAGAAGTCGAAAGTATGCTTGCTGTGGAGTGGGTTGGTTTGGGTTGGAATGGTTAGGTTGGGTTGGTTGATGTTTCTATGGAATTACTGGGTCAGCCATCATATAAAACAATAAAATGTACCGCCGCTGCCGCCTTCACTCACTGCTGCTTCACTCATTTTCAAGTGAGTTATGAATAAAAAATTTAGCTGAAGCATTGTTATTGCTGTTAGATTTAACCGACCTTTAATGCATGATGAGCGAGAGAAATTTTTTATTTTAGGTTTTAGCTACTCTGTATTCAAAATCGAATCAATTAAAGTGCTAATTAAAAATTTATGAATGCCCTAATTTTCATGCTGATTTGTTTGTTGTGCGCGACGCTCGCGCGCTTTAACAATCAGCAATGCATGAACCCAACCCAATAAAATACCAAAATTGTATGAGATTTTCGGTTTAGGCGTGTATCGTATCTATAGGCATTAGGGTGGCACTGAATGTGTTCATTTGAGCGTGTGAAAATAATTTGTGTTATATTTAATTGATACTCATCACATCATGGTCAGCATCATTTTGTATAATGAAAGCTTCTTCTGAAAATTATGACGCTCTTGTTAATCAAAGATCAATGAAATTAGATTTATGATAATGTGGAACTAGAAGATTGAATTATCTTATTTTTTATCAATTCAAAAGAAATAAATCGAAAATAAGTTAAAACTTCAGGTCTGATTTTTGCTTACAACGCTGGATTCTTAAATGAAACTAAGTCAAAAAATCTATAGAGCAAGCTTTGAATAGCGAAAACGAAAAGTGTTTATCTGATAAAACAGGTGTGAAAAGCTGGAACATGCTTTTTTTTAACACGACACAACTAGGAGTACTTATAACTAGTACTTATAAGAGTAAAGAAAAGAAAGAGCTGTCACTTATATCTTTTGAAAATCTCAAAAATCTGGCCCACAGACGTGACGATCAAACGGCACTAAAGTCAATAAAAGAAAGCGACTGGATGCTATTCCTTATCCTTAGTAGCGCGCTCTGTGCCAAAGTAGAAAGAAAAGTGTATATCGCATTTCCTGTAAAACTTGTTGGAACTATCGTTGGAACTTGTTACTATCGATTCATAGGAAGTTACTTCTTTATCTGTCTGTTCGGAAAGGTAACCCTATTGGTAAGCTCGTCTGCGCTTGTAATGTGTAACGTACGATTAGGCAATTTTGAGATTAGTCGGATGCTTTGCATTTCCCGCTGGTAGGTTTTCAATTAAAAAAATTATATTAAAAAAGCGAAATGCGAAATGTGTCCATATGCTAATTTTATCCTTTTTGTATATTACTTCGGCATATTGGAGAAAACTGATTTCGAAAAAGGCTAGAAGACTGTCTCAGAGAGTGGGAGTGGTGCATTGCCAGCATATAAATTTGGAGGTTTTGTAAATTCAGTTTACATCCGTTTCAGAACTACATGGAATGACTTAGCAGCAGATATAGGAGCGACTAGCAGCGATCTTTAACACATAAACTATGTACCTACCTAATCTCTGTTTGTTAGTATATAAGTTTAATGTTAGGAACTTCTATGTTATGCATCCCACTGACGCAATGTCCTGTGACACTAAAAAATCAGAGCTAGGATAAAACTTTCTGCAGCAATATTCTTGTATAACCACCGATTTAATTAGAGCACAAAACTAGCTTAACAAAAATGCATTGATCTGTTATTTTTATCTAATATTAGCAGACCAAGCTGTATTTCGTTCGGCCCCACTTTTACTTAGTTCTTTGGGCCTATTTTTTTCTATTTGGCTTTCCAATAGCCAAGAACAAAAAAAAAGAACATTTCAAAAATAGAAACTCATTAGCGTATATAATGGAGAACACCACAAAAAGAGTTCCTATGTGACCCATATAAACGAATTTCGGAATAATTATTAAGAACATTCTTACAAAAAAATGTTTATTTAAAATTGTAAACCTTATGAAATATAAACAAACTACCAACTATCAAAATATAGTAACAAAATTGTTCATCAGCTTATATTAGGACAGCCCAAATACCAGCACCTCCACACAGCGCAACCACAAACCTATCGCCCTCTCCTAATTTATAGCCAGAATCATAGTGGCTACGCTTTCAGCTCCGATTTATAATGAGCACACGGCTTAATGGAATGCGCTCGAATAGAGAAAGTACATGAATTATACACGTACTACAATATAACGAATTATTACTAATTACGTAATGAGTATCACTCACCCCGGTTTGAGCGCACACAATATCACACCTAAAGTGGGCGGACAAACTCGTAGCTACTTAGTGGGCATATGTACGTGCGCCTCCGAAATGAACAAAAAAAAAAAAAAAATGGAAAAACTGCTAACCCCTTAACATCAGGGCAACATCTCTCAACAAAATTATTACCACCGGCAGCAGATAAGCACAGCGCAGTGTATAATTACAAACGCCAAACAACTCATTTTGCACAGCTTCTTTTTTTTTTTTTTTTTTGACAGCATGTAGGCTTTTACTCGTACTACGATGACAAGTTTCATTTGTATCTAGATACGATACAATATGCATTATTTTCCCAATAGGGAACACAGCACAGCAGAGCAGCTCAGCTCAGCTAACGATAGGCAACGCAAACAATTGGGAGCGAGTTGACCTTATTTGGCAAACTTACTTGTGTGTTATGTGCTCGTTTCATTGAAAATTTGTTTTATTTTACAATTTAATTACAATTAACTTAGCTTTTTTTGTTGTTTTGGTTTGCAATAATTGTTTAATTCAGAACGAACGAAATTTTAACGAAACAAAATAAAAAAACAGAAGATATTGTTAAAGAACGCTCTAAAAACTAAATATATTTTCAGTTTGAATTTCTTTTTGCTGCAACTTCAACAAGAACGAATTAACGAACGAACGCGCAACCAAATAAAATTTATTTAATTAAATTAAATATTTTGCTGCAACTAACAAACTAAATTACACTAGTCTACAAATTACAAAAAATGAAGAGTGCATTCGATGCCATATTTTTTTATATATATTTTGGTCTGTTGAACTCGAAAATAGAATTCAAATTATTTGAGTGGATACGTTTTGCAAGGTATGAATTTGTGCATTTTTTTTTTTTAAGTTATGTTCACTATTTCGAATTAGAAGTAAAATGAAGATAAATAAATACCAAAAATATACTTATGGTAAAGTATTTCATTATTTCATTCACTATCTATGACTCTATTCCCTTGCATTTGATGGTGAAACCTCTCTCACTATGCTCGTCACCGATTCGTTCACATAAAGATACGGGCACAGGTGCGGGTGTCTTCGGACCGAGGATTTCTATAGCCATGGGTGCCTGACCCACTGTTTTTCAATTAGACGTTCACGCCACCTAGGTCTGCGCCCGACATCTTTTGGACAAAAGTCGTAAATGGGCCAAAATGACCATCCTTTCAGATAGCCAAGCGGCTATTAAAGCACTACCCTCTTGGAATTTTTCCTCGAGGCTGATTCTGTATTATGCGTCGCGATTTGTTGGGTACCTAGCCATAAGGGTATCGCGGGCAACGAAAGTGCCGATGAACTAGCCAGGACTGGTTCGGCAACTTCGTTCATAGGTCCGGAACCGGACTTAGCTCAGCTAAATCAAAAAGCAAAATATTTCATGGTAGATCGGTTGAAAAGCACTGCCTCCCGATACTGGATACAATATCCTGATCTACGGCAGGTCAAGCTACTAACCCGTCCTATATGCCCAAAAACCAACGCACATCTCAATAGATCTGACCTGATGTTGCATTCAGGCTACCTCACCGACCATTAACCACTGAGATATAACTTAAATAAACTAGTTCTCTCCTCAGAAACAGAGTGCAGACTCTGTTTTGAGGATAATGAAACTAGTTCACATCTGCTATGCGATTGCCCGGCCTTGGCCAGGCAGATGAACAGACCCTTTATTACATCTGATGAGATCAGAAACACCTCGTCTAGGGATATTCTCCGTTTCATTAAAGAGACGGAGAAGATCCTAGATAAATTAACTTTACCATATCCAGGCTGAGGTACAAAAGAAATAATTTTTTGTTGCAGTGCCCATTTCCTTTAGCTTTGACAATGAGTGTTAGTTAGTGTTACAGGCTGATCGAGCCAGATTCGCAGTGACCATTTGCTTGTCATGCCGCTATGGCCCAGACACTACGTCACGCACTGGTTATGGTTATGGAAAAATTATAAGTGGGGAATATACCAAAAGTGCGTGGCATGTTGATATGTGGTGCTAAAAAATTAGCAAAAGAATTCTCACAATTCGACTCGTCTCGTCGAACTGAGTATATATAGTTTGTGGGTCTGCGACGTCCTCTTTAATGCGTTACAAAATTTCTGACAAACTGATAATACCATCCCATCACTCTGTGTATGATAAAAAATAGTAATGTTTACTCTTAATTTTAGCAAATGTTTGAACAACCTTTTTTTAATTCAGGTTTTTATTACTTGACAAATGTATAGAGTTTCTTATATTTGAACAGATTCATTACATCATTTACAGGACAAAGAGACAATAATTACCACCTACAAAGTCCTATTGGACGAATTATCTGTTGAATTATGCTCATATCTGAAGTAAGACTCAATGGCAATGCCTGCAAAGAAGTCATAATAGTGCTCTGAGGACTGCCACTGGTTGTCTGCAAGACCATCTGCATGAAGAAGCGAAGATGCTTTCTGTTCACCAGCATAATAATAAGCTGCTTTCGAAGCAGGTCTTGTTAGGTGGGTATAGGAGCAATCATTGAAACCATGGCACCTTCACGAGAGTAGCCCCTACACTCGAATAAGAAAAAATATTCGAAGTTACAAAACGAGTATTGATCCTTTTATTCCAGAGAACGTTTAGAGGAGTATGATTATACTTCAGGGAGGGCTCAATTGCATACAGATACAATTGAACAGACAGTAAGTTCTTATAGGGACAAAACTTGCACAGTTCAGATGCGGATGGATGGAATATACAGGGAACGGATTGAGATAAGTAATAATAATTGCTGCACGACGCAATCCATCTGTGGTCCGAACTGAACCAGTGTGAGATATTTAATTGGTATTTCTAGCTTAATAAAGAATATATTCTGCAGAGAATTTTTACTTTATGGATAACACCTTCGTCCCATTTTCAGTTCCGGTTCAGATCAGGCCGAGCACATGCGCTGAGCTCGTCTGCTTTGGTAGAATAATGCTTGAGTAATGCAATGAGTTTCAATGCCTTTCTTCTTTTATTGTCCGTACTATCCGACTCAATTAAGTCCTTTAGACCTTTGGTTACGACCATAGAATATCTTCGTATGTATATAATTTTCTTCGTAAAAGGTCTTTCTGTTATTTTTAAATATGTCATTAACTTTTTTAGGGTATCGTAATCAGATTGGATATTTTATTTCTTGGTCGAGATTTAGCTAAAATAGTGAGCCTATCTTCTAAAAAGCTTTATACCGCGAAAACGTATATATTAACAAATTTTGTTACGACTATTTTCGAGTTCATGGTATAGAATGCACTTTCTGGCTGTAGACTCGTGTTATTAAATATTACAATTAAAATTAAAATTAAAAACGGTGCGCAGTGTAACTCAGTTAATAGTTTTTTTTTTTTTGGTTTTATTTGCTTGCTTAAGATACTTTGACAACACACGCAACGAATCAACGCAACTCAATTCAATTCAATTCAACTCAACTCAACGAATGTTTAACAAAGTTTTAATTTTATTTTTTTATATCTCAATTTGTGTACGAACTTTTTTTAATGTTTTTTTTTCTTTTTTTTTGTAAAATATTAATTTGAAAAGTTTCAACTCAAAAAATTAGAACTGTTTTGTTAAGAAAGAAAAAAATTGTGATATAAAAAAAAAAATTATATAAATATATTAAGAAAAAGGTTCTTATAAAAAAAAAAACAACTTCGAAAAAAAGTAATGAACGTAGAAACGTGTAACTCAAAAAATATGTAACGTAACGTAAAAACGAGAAAAAGTAGAAGGAAATATGTACTTTTTTGTTTTGGTTTATGGTTCGAGTTCGATTTCGATTTCGGAAAAATCTTCCCTGCAGTAGTATGTAGAGTCGAAGAAAGTCGCAGCAGATAGTTGTCCTATCCAGCAGTTACTTTATGCATTCATTGCCTATAGAGTGAGTTAATGTACACTTCACAGCACGACGCGTTCAGGTAATTGCCTGGAATGTTGTTGTGGTTTTTATTTTTTTTTTTTTTAATTGTAGTTGAATGTTGTTGTTTTGTGTAAGAAGTAGCACACACACAAGAAGAAGTTGGTTTGAAAAACAAAATGAAAAAAAAATATATATACAATATATATCTATAATATAGAAATTAATTAGTATCTATCAACTTTTCGACTTGCCGCTAACTTCAACACGCGCGCGCGCGCACGCGCACTTTTAAAAATGTTTAATAAAAAATAATATTTTAGAGAAAAAAAAAAGATAAATATCGGCGCGATTTATAAAAAAATTTTAAATTATAAGTAAACGTTCAAGCCAAAAGCAAGTTAAATCATAATTGGTTTTAAAGCGCAAGAGAAACTTTGCTTTTTTTTGTTTTTTTTTTTTGTTTGTTTTGTTTTTTCTTCTTGTTTTTCAATTTTGTACAATATTTTATTATAGAAGGCGTCAGAAAGCACCACATTCTCGCTACTTACATCGGCCTGCAGTCGCTGCGCTTCCTGTTCTGTCTCAAAAGTAACAAATCCGTAACCCTTGCTAACACCAGCACGATCGACGATGATCTTTGTGGATTTGACAGTGCCGTAGGCAGAGAAGACGCGATTCAGATCGGCTTCTGTGGTATCGCCGCTGTAATTATAAGATACATTATTATTAATATTTTATTAGACAACCTTTGATTCGTTTTAAGGTTCGACACGTGCAGTAAGGTCAAAGTCATTCATAAGCACTTAAAACAATAAATATACAAACAGTAGTCTTAATTGAGTAGTAAAAACTACTGCATGTTAGTCGGGGAATTCCTAAAATACACTGTCGAAGCTTTAATCAAGAAAGAACGCTTCAGTTCAGTATCTTCCAATTCAAAATACCCGGTACCTTCTCTAAGACTTTATTTTTGAACCATAGATTTGTTTTTAGACTTTATTCTTTATTGGATCTGGACCTAAAAAAAACTCGAATAATTGGTATGGTGCCTACCTCGGTGCCTACCTCACGAACTGAACCTGTGTTAGATATTTAATTGGTATTTCTAGCTTAATAAAGAATAGTTTCGAGGTGGTAATAGCTTTAAAGTCATGATAAGATTTCTCCGAAGTTCTTAGAGAAGGTACCGGGTATTTCGAAGTGGAGAGATACCTAACTTTTAGCAACTAAGCATCTGGCTATCCACTCTACAGAGAATTAATTACTTTATGGATAACACCTTCGTCCCATTTTCAGTTCCGGCTCAGATCAGGCCGATCACATGCTAGAATGTTTGACTTGGTAGAATGTTTGAGTAATGCAATGAATTTCCATGCCTTTCTTCTATTATTGATGATCGGCTTAGTATAGAACCCCTTTTGTCACAGATTTGATATTTAGCACAGTGTACACTCTGGAGAGTTAAGTTTGGCATGTACTTCTGTATGACCACAAAAAGTGGAGGAAATCCATCATGCCAAATTTTAAGTTGATAGTTGGTTTGAAGCTGAAAGCTCTATCCTGAAGCATTTTCTTTGCGAGTATTCATCACTCAAATCAGCAATAGTTTGTGTAATCGCTCTACCTTTGGCATCAACAAGGTTTTCTAACGCTACAGAAGTGTACAGAAGTCCACTATATTTATAATTAATTAAAGAAAGCAGTCAGATGTTCACAGTCCTTCATGTCTTACTTGCTAACTGTTGTTTGAGAAAAGTCAACGTCAAGGCTGGACTATATTCTAGGATGTGTTTTAGAGTTGCTTCATCTACTAAACAAAATCTACAGTGGTTCCACTTTTGATACCAATGTTACACAATTGTCTAGATTGATATTGTCAGGTATCATTCTGGTATCATTCTGGTATCATTCTGGTATCATTCTATCAGTCTCTTCTCTGTCTCTTCTTGAGTCCAATTCAGATTTCACTTGCAGTAGTTAGTCGACCCACAAAATTCTCAATGGATCTTTGATATTATTTTCTTTTATCACATAGGTATACGAAATCGAACCTTCGAATACTATGTATATTTCACATAAATTTAAAAAAAAAAAATATATATATATATTAAAAGATATCAACTCACCTAATGCCGCCCACAAAAATACGATTCGGTATTAGTGTGCCATATTTTGGTGCTGACAGCGGCGCATCCAACGATGTGCCGGCAGCGTTTGGTGCGGCTGCAGACGGTGCTGTGATCTTATGCATATCAGATGCCTCGATGCGGAAATTTGCGCCGAAGGGCAGAATCTTGACGGCTTTATGCGCTTTGGCCTACCTTCGCGGGAAGAAAATATGTATAGTTGGCACACAGTCGCTTTGAGTCGACTATGATTGGCTTACGTTGTTCGCTGCTAAAGCTTCTTCTGCTTACTTTGCTTGAACGCTGCTGCTTGTTCAAATCCACGTATTTGCTTCGGATGATTTTGTTTGTATTTTTCGAATTTGGGTGCGCTATATATTTTTTTCTAATATGGCAACCAACAAATTCAGATCACACGCTGCTTTTTTTTTTGTTTGTTTTGTTTTTTTTTTTGTCTACTTATTATTAATCAGTAAATTAATTTAATAATTTATGTATATATATATCCTTATGCGTTGTTAGTTCGTGTTTTATCAGACTTTATATCCACTACAATATGTGCGTGCTCCTATCTTTTTATTCTTCTTGTTGTTGTTCACCACTCTTTGTGCTATTCTTTCGTATCTTTTTGTTTCGCAATGGCTGTTTCAGGTGTTACTTTTACTGTTTTTGGCAAATATCTGCAAAAGAAAAGGAAAAAGAAAATAGAATGAAAATTTATTCAAAACAATTCTAGGAATGCACTCAACATATGCATATGTTATATACATAAATAGTCGGTCAGTCATCGCGTGCAACGACAATATATTAATTAAAATGTCGCAAAAACGAAGCGCTTAAAACATGCAAACTATTGTTATATGCATTTACTACACGGTTTAAGCATTTTTAAATATAGATAATTTGAAAACAAAATAATTTTTTTTTTGGTAGTTTTTTAGCTACCACTCAGCATAAATGATATTGTTTAATTTAAAATATTGTAATAACAAACATCCCTACGCATTATACTAAAGATATAGCATAAAATGCATTTTCTTTACATACAAGGTATGATCTAAAAATAACTGAACTTTTAATTTGAATCATAGAACACGTAGCGCCATCTATTAAATGTTAGCAGATTTTCTTGATTCGATCATGTTTTAAAAATGATCCTGAAACTAAGCGACAATCAGCAGAATGGAAGTCAAAAAAAGCATCTAATCGTGCTGAGCTAGTGGAAAAACTAAGTGAAATAATCGCTTTCGATGCAAATTTCACTGTGCGAATGCTGGCAGAAGAATTAAATTTATCTTACTGTACAATCTACAAAATATTAACTGAAGATTTGGGTAAAAGAAAGGTGTGTGCACGTTTTGTTCCACATCAGTTAAATGATGATCAAACAAATCGCTCGTGTAGAGCATTGCAAAGACATCATTTCAACAGCTGAAAACGATCCAGATTTACTTGATTCGATCATAGCTTGTGATGAAACATGGTGTTTTAAATATAATCCTGAAACTAAGCGAGAATCTGCAGAATGGAAATCAATAGACGCGCCAAAGCCAAAAAAAAATGCGTTTTCAGAAGTTAAGAATCAAGACTATGTTAATAACTTTCTATGATTCCAAGGAATATGTTCCAGAAGGTCAAACTGTCAATGGAAAATATTATTTACAAGTTTTACATCGTTTATGGTCGAGAGTTCTACGTGTTAGGCCCGAATATTTCAAAGAAAAGTAGTTTTTATGGCATGATAATAAACACCCTCAAAAAAGTCAATGAATTTTTTATGAAAAAAACCGATATTACAAAGGGAAGATTCGCCTGTTCTATCACCGTGCGATTATTTTCGCTTCACAATAATGAAAACTGCTTCTTACGATATCATTCTAGCCATACAAGCAGCCGTAACACAGGTGCTAAAGTACATCCCAAAAAGCGAGGCGAGTGAGCTTTACTCTCGGCTCATGATACATCATATATATACATGGCGTAAATATTAAAAATTATGCAAATAGGATAAAACAAATAACAGTTTCGTATACCGTAAGCCCTTCGTTCGATAAAATTGTTTTTTCTTCACTTTCAAGAGTATTTTTCGATTCAAATTCACTTGGAATTGACACTATGAAACTCGTATACGTACTATTTTATCGAAGCCAGTTCCGAACAAATTATTCGGGGGTTCATTTTCTAAATCCATCAAGCTATTTTTTAGGCTACGGAGTATAAGCTTTGCTCCTTTTTTATATATTTGATCAATTTGTTGGAGATTTTATGGTGAGAGATTTAAATTAAAAGTTTATTCTATGATTTCTCAACTTTCCGCATCAAAACAAATCAATAACAAATTCAGAGTTATGGACAACTGATTAAAATTTCTGATTCAACCAGGAAGAATCTGGTGTTTTTCCGGACTGATCTAATTTGGAATATTTTTTACGAGTTCTTCACTTCAATAGCATGCATCTATTTTAAAGAGCGAAATCATTAATATGTAACATGCGCACAGAGGAATAAAAACACACGCACATCATTTCACTCGTCAAAAGTTTTCAATTACCGAAATGACCACTTTAGATAAATTATATTTCAAAGATGCCACTTTTAAATGATCTATACAGTTTCACAGTTGAAAACAAAACATCTCACCTAAAATAATAAAACAAAGGCTGTGAACAGACAAGACTATATGAAAGATTGCTGCAGCTGCAGATACTATGCATAGAGCGTAACAGAGAGAGAGAGAGAGAGAGAGAGAGAGAGAGTGAGAGAGAGAAAAGGAAACGAGAGAGGGAAAATACATTATAGAATATACTCGTATATATATATGCCCCCTACATTTCGAAACTATGCTATTTTTGGATTGTACAAAACGTAGAAAATACAGCTACATGTCACATGCCGCCAGCCAGCGTTCAAAAGACGACAAAGACAGCAGCCAGCCACAGACCACCTCCTTCGACGTAGCAAAGAAGAAGATAAATCAGGAAAATCTAGCTACAAAGAACTGTGCAGATTGAGAGATCGTTCGACTACAGCTCTGCTCCTCTTCTTAGCATGTGTGCGCAATAAATTCACCTTCAGACAACGTTCGAAAAACAAAATCGTAGACAAATCAGCGACGACAACGACAAATTCAAATATATTTTTTTTCTTGTGCTTGGTGAAATTCCAATTTTATTTTATTCTGTTTTAGTTTTAAAAATAGCTTACCAAAGTAAGCACAAAGTCGAAGAACAGCGTAAAAAACACATCAACTCAGAACAACATTTACTCCCAAAGAGCGACGGAGAAAATATTTAGAAAAGTTCGAAAATGCAAAAACTTTGTTCTCAGATACATACACTCTCTCTCTCTACCCTAAAGTACTTTTAGTTTATAGCAAGAAACAAAAAAATGCATTGAACCATGAAAATGTGACGAACCCTGAAAAAACAAAATAATGCGGAAAAACTTTAACCAAAAATGATTTTAAATTGGTTTTCGAAAGCTCAAAAAGGCATTTGAAAAAATAAAAATAAAAATTAAAAAAAAAACTAACCTATAAGCTACAAAAAAAAAAAATACAAAAAACAGATACGCAAAATTGATTTTGAAATAATGACAGAATTAATATTGAATTGAATATGTTTGCTTCACTTGAGTACACACATAATAAGCACGCTTTATATACCCTGTACGGCTAGGGTAGCAGGGTATATTATTTTTGTGCACATGTATGTAACAGGCTTGGGAGAGCCTAGCATCAGAATATAGACATGTAGGTCCGACAGTCCTTCCATCTGTTTGAACGCACAGATCTTGGCTTTGGGAGATCCTAGCATCGGAATATAGACATGTCAGTCCGTCCGTCCCTGTATGCCTAGGGTAAAAAGGTATACATATTATGTTCGTGCAAATGTATGTAACATGATTGCTAGATCGTAGCATCAGAAGACGAGTCAATATAGACAT
Organism: Leucophenga montana; assembly: GCA_035044765.1. NCBI lineage: Eukaryota > Metazoa > Arthropoda > Insecta > Diptera > Drosophilidae > Leucophenga > Leucophenga montana. The sequence goes on along the minus strand of JAWNNQ010000357.1, from coordinate 761,513 downwards.
GTCCACCCGACCGTCCATCTATTTGCACGAACAGATCTCCTTTTCCTGCCTTAAACACAGTACAGAGTATCTTTAGGTCAAGCATACTTAACTGTATCGTTCTCTTTTTTTTTTTTGTCGCGGTGTACGTACTACCCTTTACTCCCTACTCATAAATATACTTAAATGCTATTTCAACCAATACACTTCAAGCTTTTTGTGTACGCTATTTATAAACTTATCGTTTGTATTATTTTTTATCTATATGAGTAGTACTTGTCAAACAATGAAACAACACAACTAGAACAACTACTGGGGAAATGTTGAAAACATAATTAAAACTTAATTAACATCAAACAAAAATGTCAGAAGTGCTGTTTTTTTTTTATATATATAGATACATATGCATAGTTCGCTGTTGTACCTTTTCATGTTTCATTTTTCCATTTTTTGTTTTTTTTTTTTTTGTATCGTACCACAACGTTGATGTTATCGATTTTAGTACAACTTTTTCCCCGTCCAATTATCTGCGTTTGTCTGTTGAGTGTAGCTACTAGATAAATATTTAATCAGCATGTCAATGAAAACGATTTCAACACGTGATTATTTCATTTTTGCGCACATCAACATCAACCTCAAATATATGACTGACAGCAGCAAACATTTTATGACTTTTTTGCTTCTTATTATGGAGCCTTTACATAGACTTCTTCTCCAAGTCGACCATAAATATCAATATCAGCTCAATCAAAATAAATTGAATGAAAGAAAATTGAAAAAGAGCACTACTACCTTCACTCAATTGCATATAACTTCGTTCTTTCCATAAATTTTACAATTCTTTTTTTAATGAATTTCTTAAGAGTTTCTATGATAACTTAATAACTTTATAATGGTTCCACAGTTTAGTTTGATCTATTTTAAAATCAATTTCTCAAAAAAACAAAAAAATATATAAAATTTTTAAAAATACATCATATTATAATTTCTTTCAATCAAGAGCGCCCACCAAACTACAAAGTTTTCCGACCACTTTGATCTTACATAAGTTAGAAAACAAAAATGCATTCAGATATCCATAATCTTCACTGAGCTTATATCAAGCTTAAGAGTGGTGCATGGAAAGTCTCATCATTCGCAAGATTGTTTTCTAATTGAAATTACATATTTGAATAGCAAAAACTCTAGTTTGCTGAAAAGATATCCCGTAAATTTAGGGTCGACTATAACTAAGAAAACAGTACGAAAAACAGTTTGAATTTCTTGTGAGATCTATGTGCTGACTATGTTTTTTTCCGCCCTACTAGTATCATATTTTTGTTATATGTACAGCGGCTACCACAATCAAAATCATGCCTATACCTGATAAAGCCACTTGGTCCGGGCCGAGAACCCAGTCGTCCTTGGGATCGATTACACTTCAGGGAGGACTTAATTGCATAAGCTCAATTGCGTAAGCTCTTATAGGGACAATATAGTATTAGGTGGAAGAACCACCTATTAATGAGAGTGAAAAACACCAGGACTAAAGTTGCACAGTTGATATACGAGTGGAACAATATGCTCGAGTGTGACAGAAAGCGGATGGGGATCAGCACTAGTGATTGCAGTTCTGATTGTGGTCAAACACCGCATATGAGAGTGAAAAACGTCTCCCTCGTAACACCAGGACTAAAGTTGGCACAGTTGAGGTCCGGATTGAGCAATATGCTCGAGTGTTACATGGAGCGGATTGGCTTAAGCAATAATGAATGCGATCAGTTAACGCACGACACAATCCATCCGTTCAATTGTCCGTCCCATCCGGCTCAATTGAATCCTTTAGACGTAGAGTGATGGTGGCTCTAGTCTTTTACAAGGCATTTGATACAGTTGATCATTCAATCTTTTTTCAAGACGTTGAGTTCAGGGGTGTGAGGTGGAGTTTTCTTTTCAATTTTCCCACTCCCTATATAAAACTGGTGGCCTATGCAGATGATTGTTGTATTTTATCATCGGGCTCGAACGACGATGATATCTGCGCAAGAATGAACATTTATTCTATTAAATTTTTTCAATGCTCGCAACCTCAAGCTTTCAACGCACAGGCCACCTGCCTCCATTTTCACCTAATGGACTAAGGAGGTGAGGATGGAACTAGATGACTTTGTTGTAGGTTTGACGATTTCGATAGGGTCCTATGTGTCCGGTGCATAGGGTTCTATTGCAGTTGCTTTTTGGCAGAAACAAATAGAATTACCTGTGAAACAGCTAATTTAATCAAATAGAATCACCAGTGTTTCTAGTTTAAATTTAAGAACAATACCGCAACATTTTTGCAGTCTGAATATTCCAGAATACAGATTTAAAAACATTAACTCGGTAATATGTTTCTCTAGTCTTCATCACATGATTAAAATATTTTGTCGAAATGAAAAATTGTCTTCCGTCGGTCTGATAAACCACGATGTATTGAGGTAATACTTCAAAAAAGTATTTACTCGAAAATTCAACCATTTCAAAAAGCACCTTTCAATTCATACTATCCAAAGCGAAACTTAAAACTCAAAACCAAACAAAATAGAAACTAAATAAAATAAAAAAAAAAGCTGTCTAATATTTATCGTTTCCATGACATGATGACGTATTAAAAAATATTTTAATTTTGACTATATAGAAAAAAATCGATTGAATATGTATCTTAATACATTGCGAGACTTGTTTATGCGTATACGAGACTTTTTTTTTTCGCCGACTCAGAAAATTGACTCAAATAAAATGCTAAAAGCTTTCTGCATAGATTTTTCCTAAGTTTTTTCTATATTTGAAATCATTTTTCTTATTTTGTTTGCGCGTTAAGTGCTGCCCCTGACATGAATCATATGTGAATGTATGAGTAAATATATCTACTAGATACATATTGGTGCTGTATAGATTTTGTTGAGAGGCACAAAGGGATTAAGAGACGACATCCGTGATAAATCAGTTTAATTTTAAGCATATACTTAACTAAATAATCATGAGCGAGGGAGGCGAACGTTTGAGCTATACCAATCATGACGCCACTTGAGAGATTTATGTGTTCGTTTAATATGCTATAAACACATTATATATTTTCGTTATCATGTTAATTATAATAGTGGCATCAGTGGGATTAAAAAAAAATATATACGCTTGCAAACTTTTTAATTTAATTTAAAAACAACTATTTCTAACGAGATACATAACACACCGAATTGAAATCACTTGCAAGCCATGCAGAAAAAAAGTTTCAATTGAAAATTCCTTCAAAAACCAACGAAAAAAAAGTCGAATTTAATCAACGAACAACATTGAAAAATTCCACGTGCAAAAATATTTGCCAAACTGGAGCCGCAAGAATTTAATATGGCGAAAGAGCGGAAGAGATAGTGGAAGAGAAAGAGAGACAGAGTACGCGCTGCAATCGACCAATAAATGAAAAAACAAACGTACAACAAACTTACAGATACATTTTTTTATTTTATTTTTTTTTTTTTGCAATGACAAACTTTTAATCTCAACTTTGGCAATTAGGCCAACGCAATTAGTACAAATGCAACAAAAAACTTTTTGTATCTATAGTAAGCGGCGGGTTTTGTATCTGTATCTTTTCTGTGCGTGTGTTCATAACGTATTAAAACTATTACACACACACAATAAAGCCACTGCTGCTGCCGCATAACGATGGCTGTACTTACACTTTTCGATGACCTATTAAAATAGTAATGCTCAACTGTATCGTATAGATACCGAAAGTGAAAATAAATTAGGAAACACTTTCATCCACGCCCCCTCTCAACCACTTCCTTTAACTATAAAAAGTCCCAAGTACACAGAAAAGGCGTGCTTGAGTGTATGTGTATCTGTTTTCTGTATAAATATTTGGATCGAGTTTAGCCCACCTGCAGTATAGAATGAGCAAACACGGACGTGCAAGCAAAGTTATCTCTTCAATGTGCATGGCGACGGCGGCAGCGGCAGCGATGAAGCCGCCGACGTCCTTGCCAAAATAAAACAAAAATCGTTGAAAGGAATTGTTTAATATAAAGTCTAGTCTAGCTGTGGACGAGACGAAGGCACAAATACCATCGTGCACAAATAGTGTGCTGAAGTGTAATATAAATATTCATTCTTTAAATTAATTTTGGTAAAAGAGATGTAACTACAAACTTATGTCGGAAAATATCGTCCGACTACAATCATCACGTACAAGCTTATTAATTGAGACGAATTTAGATATAGTCGAATCTAATTTTAGACTCGATTTTGATTTCATTTCGTCCCATCAAGAAAACAAGTCAAATAAAATAATCTTCAAGCAATATTATACAGCAAGAGATAATAAAAGTAATTACATTCTCCAATAATAAAATTTGGAATATAAAGTTATATGAACTTTCGGAAAAAACATCTCTTGACCTGCTAAGCAAACAACAATTTTAAAATCATATCAAAATATTGCGTATTCACGAAGTTTGTAATACCCAAAAGGCGCCAGAAATCGCATAAAGTGCGGTGAGGGGTACAGTGGCACACTAGCTTTTTGCTTATACGTCTTAAACGCAGCCTTGAATGTATTTTTCAATAGTCATCAAAGTGTGCCCATGTTTCAGAGAAGTAAAAATTGCTCTCTATACTATAATTGTCAATGTAATGTGAATATCTGTAAAATGAAGTAGGGTGGAGTCGAGTGGTTTTCACAACTTTTTAAACTATACGAACATATTTTTGGAGTTATTTCCATTTGGATCCAAAAACAATGCAAATTCAACTTAAAATATTTTTAGACAACCACTTCGGATGCGGGTGCATCTTTTAGTGGTAGCCCCGATACAAACCCAAAATCTATTTTTAGTTTTTATTACTAACATATAGATATATATGGGCGTGGCATGTCTGCTATATTGGAAGGTTCCACCGCTAATTCTAAAAAAATGAATTATTTTTTCAGGTATTTGTAAGTAAAACTTTTTGATTCAAACCACAATTAAACAATACTCAGATTTTCTTATCTACATAAATGATGAAAATAAACGTTTAATACGAGCAGTCATCTTCGAATGAAGTCAAATCTGTGTGTTGCATTACTTTTATTATGCAGACCTATTGGTCTTTAATAATTTTTAATAAATTTTTCTAAACGTTCTTGAAAAGCTCGGCGAGGGGAGTATGTCTGCTGAAACCTTGAAAACCAGTCCCCAATTTTTTTAAAGATGCTTAAGGGAAAGAATTTAAGCTTAAATTAAGTTTACAACCCTAACACTTTCGATACCAATATCTTCGAAATTGTAGCACGTACATATTCAATAATTTCTCAGAACATTCAACACACTGTGTGTATGTCAGGTGAAGCACTTTTACACGATAGTTAAGAGCAGGGAAAATTAAGCAGGGCGAGAGCAAAGAACATGCTCAACATGCAATAAGAATCATAAAGCGGGACATCAAAAATCGGAACTGAGCAGACCAAAAAGGAAGCAGGAAAAAAAACCCAAAAGGATATGTTAGTCACACATAAGGACAATTAGCCAAAAGCTTAAGAGGAGTTAACTCTTTGAACATAGTCGTCGCTCGCAACAGTACGAAATCCACGGGAGCGGAACGTGTCTGCGAATAACTTAAGCATGTCAAGCATGCACACAGAGCAGAACAGTAGTAAGATCAGAATGGAATGGTATGGTATGTGGACGGACGGATGGAGTGTAGGTTGAGTCAAAGGTCAATCGAAGTGGAAACAGTGAAAAAGCATGAAGAAGAATCTATGGATTGCACAAAAGCAAAACTCAGGCACTAGAACAAAAAGAAAGTCAAGCGAAAAGTGAGCAAAAAAAAAAAAACAAAATATATAAGTCAACATATAAAAATGGCACACAGCGCTCTGAAAAGAAAATGGCGGCTGTGGCGAAAAGCGAACGTTTGAAAGGGAGGCAGGCAGGCAGGCAGCAAGCAAGGATATGTGTATTCTCAACATGTTACACAATCCTTGAAGTAGATGCGGACGTATGCATATGTGTGTAGTTTACTGTAGTGTATCCATGAAGGTGCCTGCCAGCAGTCAAGTGAAAGGAAATTGTAGCATGAAAAAGTAACACACACAGATATACACACACACAAAGACATATGCGTTCGCGATGAGGATAACGATGACGTTGTGTATTGTAATATTTATAGTATGCGGGTTCATGGCGTAGTAATGTGACATACAGTGTGGCGAAATAAAAACAGAATATCAAACCGAAACGAAATAACATCGACACATACAGAACAGGAATGAGCATCAGCAGCATTCGTTGTTATAGTCCTTGTTATTGTTGTTGTTGTTGTTGTCCATAAAGCAATTTCACACAAGTGCTGTGGGCGGTAAAAATTGTGGGTACTAAAAATTGTACCCGCCTCCGCATTGGAATGAACAACAACAACAAAAATCTATAATCCTCGTATGAGCGCCCAACGCTGAACACTGAATACAGAGCAGGCAGCTCAAAAATATACACAACTATCTAAATTCACAAAAGTCAGCACAACGGCAAAGAAACGAAAGGAGTCGGGAACGAACGAACGAACGAACAAGCGAACGAACGAAAAATGAAAATGGCTTTGCACAAAATGCAAAGGGAAACGTGCCAACAAAGCGCAAAGATGGACGACGGTGAGTGTGTGTGTGAGTGTGTGTGTGGGTGTGTAACTCTGACCGGATGAGCGCACAATGAGCATGCAGCGAAAAGTTTTCATTGGAACAATGAAACTTTGTTGCATACAAAACTTTAAAAAAAACTAAAAAAAAACGAAAAGTCGTTCTAGGCACCCAAGATACTACAGTAAAAGATTCTTTGCCAAATGATGAAGAAAAGCGCCTTCTTAGAATTGCTAAAATTGTTTTAAACAAGGCAAAACGTTGCATAAAAGATGAAATGAAAACTTTACTGTTCTTTTCAATATTCAAACACATTTATTTTCGATAGTTGAATTTTAAAGCTTTAAGAACATGGTTAAGTGAAAAAGAATCTTGTAAATGAGCTGTATATCTATCTAGACCTAAGGATTTTAGACAAAAATTTTATTTTTACCTAAAATGAATGCAGCAATGCACGTAATTTCGTAATTTTCGAATTTTTTTGGAAAGCAATCGATAACGCATCTTAATGGAAATGAAGTATCCTAAAGATAATAAAAGGTCAGGTAAACTAAATAATTATGGAATTCTCAAGTTATATTATCAATATTAATTTCCGAAACGGGATTTCCCATTTTGCTGGACGAAAATAGTCGAGAAAGAGAGGAATTTAATTTAAGTAGCTCTTTGCATTAAATATACAGCAAAGGACAGCAAAGCTATTTCGCACAGTCACTCTACACCAATAGTTTAAAGATGCACTTCGTCGTGGGATTAGAAGACTTGAATTTAGAAAAATAAGAGAAAATATGGTTAGAAAAGGATCAAAAACATTGTAACTTCATTCATTGTAACTTCTACTGGTTAAAGTAGAAGTATTCATTTAAAACAATGAATACCTGAATCATCCCATATTCTCTCAGAGAAACATACCGAAACTTCGACGGCTTCTGTCATTTCTGCCACAACGTTTGAAAATTATCCAAATTTATTAAATAATCCAAAATGTATTTACTTCTAGCCGTTCCGCAGATGTCTCCCATGATATGGAACCATTTTTTCAACGAATTTGATGCTTTCTTTCTACGTTAAAGAACTAAAGCCTAACGCGCTGATTGAGCGAGCTAATTGGAACAGTTGGAAATTGACCCCGAATTTCATAGAAGTCATTTTGTCCAATGAAACACATTTAAATAAGCAAAACTACGGCTTATTATTCGCCTTTGCATCTTTAAAATTGAGCATGTTATTTAGAGAATGGAAGAAATATATACATCAGCTATGTACACATTTTCTGGAGCGTGTTTCATATATATACCCTGTAAGTCCCCATAATCGGTAAAAAGTGGTTAAGAAGGAATGAGTGGTCGAAATTAAAACTAGCTCCAGTAGAAATTCTATATTCTTGAAATTTTTGGTGTAGCCCCCAAATGCTTACATTAAATGTTAAGGCATTAAATTTTAAAATTTTGAATATAGCTGCTATACGATTTAAAGTTTCGTGTTTTTCGTTATGTGAGTCAAGATTTCTAAGACTTCCTACGCCCAATATATTGAACATTGAATATTGTGCAGAGCTTGTTATAACAATTTATTTATAGACTTCTACGTCATTAGACGAATATGCAAAAACATTTTTCGCATGCACCATTTAGTAATAATATTTTAAATCCTGTAATGACTTGTCCATACTAATAACACTCAAACGTACACGCTACACACGCTGAACCACAAAAAAAAAAGAAATGTATATAAAAAGAATCTCCAAAATAAAACCAAAAATTTGTTTGCTCTAGTTTGACACTAATCTTCAACTTAGAACGCTTTGAACGGCGGAGGCAGCAGCAGCAGCTAGTTTATAACAAAAACCAGCAATGTTAGTTCTCGTTGGCTAATATTTGCGTGTGCGGTCAGAATAATTTCTAAGTCATCAACTCTACATACACACACACAAATACACATAACTACTTCAACGAATATGAGCGCTCGAACTAATTTCAAACAGAAATAAAACTGACAAAAGCTGCTGAGCTACAAAAGGATTTGTTTTATATGCGACAGAGAGGATCAGAGACAGTTTTGTGTTAGTGAATGAATGTGTGGCCAAAAACTTTTATGGAACGGACATATAAGCGAGAACAACATGAACGAACGCATGAATATGGCAAAAAAAAGGACATACCGCACAATCGGACGAGAGCGTTGTCATGTATATTTAGGTTAAAGCAAATGATTTATTACACAAAGCAACAAAGCGCAATGGCTTAAAGGCAACAAAAAGTTGGAAAAAAAAAAGGATGAGTATAGCGCACAAATGAGAAAAAAATTATTTTCATTTAAAACAGAATTAAGCTGTCTGTCTGTCTGTCTGTCTTTTGGCTTAATCTTCAAGCGCACATTATTTATGCATATTGATGAGCAGCAGCATCTTTTTCTTTTTTTTTTCTAAGATGACGAACCACACAAATCTAGCAGCATATTAAGATACATTTATCAGCAGCAACAGCAGCAGCAACAACGTAAGATGAATGATGGAAAGCAGCTACATAGAAAGAAAGGAAGTAGAAGCTGCTAAAGCGTATTAAACAAGTTACTCTTGCGTATACGTAATTTTAGCTTAGTACCAAGGATACATTCAAGGCAGGCGTTTATGTTGTTAGCAGGTGCACACTACTGAAAAGTATCTTTTTTTATGCTTCCTTTTCCTACGTTTATTTTTATGCAAATAAGAGAACTACAAACAAACACAAGAAAAAAAAGTGCAAAACATGCGGAAAAAGTAACATCTAAGGATATATATACATTCATGAGATACTTTCACAATGCTGTACGTCCATGATTGTATGTATGTATATCTTTACGGTATATATACAAAGGAAGTATTGCATGAAATTAAAATGCGCTTCAAAGCAGACGATGATGATGATATTATTGCTAGCAACCGAGACACACACACACCGATGATGTATCTATCTGTAACTGTGTGCATGCGCGCGTCATTGCAAAAAAAAAAAAGTAAAGAACGTCGCAGCAAATGAAAATAGAAAGGAAGCAGCAGCGGCAGAAAAAAATAGCAACGCACTTAAATCAAGCGCACGCTCTTATGTATCTATAAGCATGTATCTTCTAAACACACACACACATAGCACATGACTGTTGAGTATCTCATTGTGGCTTCGATGAGTGCTGCTGCTGCTGCTGCTGTTGCTGTCGTTCAATCTCTTTTCACATAATACAACGACTACGTCTAAAAAGCATGCCAAAGAGCAATGTATCTGTGTGTGTGTATGTTTCTGTATGAATAGAAAATGTATCTGTATGCGCCTGCTAACCGGCATCGTTTTCGCTTTTGTTTGAAAACGCTCAGAGCGTTTCAGGCTTGCCACGCTACTAACACTTTTTTGTACTAGCAAAATTTTTTCTATGCCAGGCACAGATACAAATATACTGCGCTGTGTATATATGTATATTGTATAACAAAAAAAACTTTTCACAGCAGCTTCACAAACACACTAATTGAGTTTTATAGTAGGTATGCATCATATACAGAGCTAACAAAAATTTTTTGGCACGTTTTGTCTCGATGTGCACACCAGCGTCGCAATTAAAAATCGCTACTCACACTCGCTACTCAGCACTAAAGTATCTCAAGCGTTAAAACTAAGCACACTTAAAAGCGTCAATGTAAGTCTCACACGCGTTGGAATTATGCTAATCTGTGTGTAACATATATGTATATACATATATACTCTTATCTGCCAAAATAACCAAACACAAGTACACCCACGTCTATGCATAATCTATGTAAATATTTTAAGAAAAGTATCTGAACATCCCGCATGCCGCAATGGTAACGCTTAGGACGGTGTGCATGCATGTTTGCATTTAACAAACTTTAAAATGCTTCCATATAAAAAATAAAAACCGTCGACAAAACAAAAAAAGCTGCAGTCGTCAAAGTTAACTGCGACTACTTCGATGAATGAATCTGTAAGCCGGCTGACTGAGCTGACTGAGTGCTGAGCTGAGTAGAGTAGAGCTGAGTGTGTGCTTCAATGAATGAACGTATATACATGAATGAATACACGCTTGACTGCAGCTGTTCGCTTATTAAGCAAAAAAATAGAAACCCAAACTGTATTGTCAATCATCATAGGTACGGGTGGTAACTAACTATATAAAAAATACTAAATATAAACTCTCATACTTGATTTTCTAAATGCTTAACAGACGCCATCGAGCGAATAAATATACACATCGAACATAAAATGGCCCCAAAATTTTAATAATACATATGCGAAACAGAAATTCGCCTAGCTAAAAAATGTAGCTCAAGTGCATTGTTGCCAGATTGATGTAATTTATAAACATTTAATTGTTAATTCCTAACGAAGATATGCAACAACATCTAGTGTTCTGCAGGGAAATCAACGGATGAATTATTTATTTGTAAAAATAGTTGCTAAAATAGTAATCAGTTATGACTTAGTCAGCAATTATTTCTGCTGGATGTGCTCGCTCGCTCTGCTCATTGATCTGAACATGATTATATAAGGGATACATTTCATAGTGGTCTGATATGGGCCAATATGGAATATTCTGTATGGACATAAGCGGAATATTTTATTATGATTTATGTAAGATATAACCAAATTTAGCGTTTGTAACTTAATGGGTGCTACCCTTTATAGTAGCATTATCACGTCCATTTATTTCATATTGTTCGTTTGCTATTTTATGAAAATTAACAGCTTTGTATAGGATATATCTGTGGCGAAGTGACTCAAACACGATTTGATATGGTTAATAGCTGAAAGTGATCTTTATCTGTAGATAATTGTGGATAAGATATTTTTCTTTTCAATAAATTTTGCTAAGGAAACAATTAAAACATGCTTGCAAGATCATTACAGAATCAAATACGCACCGCTCTCAAGCTAAGAGTGGCTTCAATGTGGCAATGTGTAAAAATTCTGTAAACACAACCATCATAGCTTCTTCCTTTCTTCTCTACCATCTTTGCTAACCTGACGATTTGACAACAATCTTCTTCGCTCATTGCCAGCATTTAAAGAGACGTTATTGTTGGAGAACTGGGTTTAATCTTAAATATTAACATGATGTTTTCTGATAAAATTCTATTGAGAAGCAAAACTTTTAATTAATTTTTACGATAACTCTACTGCTGCTTTGCAAGGAGCGAAACCGTTAAGTAAATAATTAATAAAACATTATTTCTGGTAAATGATGAAGGATCAGACTCGTTATATTTCTATTAACTCATTTATCTTTGATTATCTAAAAAAAACTGCTAATTCGTCATCATCACAGACAAACGCATAAAGTCGCTAACAATGACCACCATTGTCACGTTATTTCATTCAATACTAACTAACATAAACTACTGTTCCATTTTTTATAGTTTGGACATATCGGCAGAAATAGCTCGGTATTCTCAGAGATATTAAAGATAAAGAAAAAAGGATGACTTTGCTGGGAACAATAACGAAATCTGTATACCCGAAATTTTCGTGCTATATGGAATCATAACTGAATGACAGGCATTCACTCGAATTCAGGGTCAATTAAAATTATTTCTGTAGAAGTTGTCAGAACATTGAGAAGGAAGAAAGAATTCGTTCAGTAGATCAGATCCTGAAGTTTCTAGCCATACAAATATATGGCTAGAATAAACATACAGCGTAGACATTTAAATGAAATTATCTTTCGGATCATAATAAAGATTACGAAATCCAATTCTATTTTTGTTTTATTTAAAATTAAAAAACCTCTAAATGAATCACCCGTCACAGTCAAATAGAATATTCATACCACCACTTTTTATGGTAGCGAAGGAACGAACCAGCCCGTCCCATTTTCAATTTTTTGTATGAAATTTTTAATGCTGTCAATATCACCTTACAAATTGACATAGAGGTTCTATTGAAGGGACTCTTTTTACATACATATATATCAATTGGTGTGATTGTGAATCAATTAATGTGCATGCGAAAGGAAACAAGTAAACAAGCGCTACGTGGACAGAGTTGCCAACCATTGTGGAAATTAAATTAAAATTGAAATGCAAAATTGAAAAGTTTACAAAGTACTATAAAACGTTTTTCCACTGTAAAAAAGCCATTTCATTTAATTATAATAATTCAATTTTTGAAGCCAGCTCTGTGAGATTACAAAGTTTTACATTCGATTTGAGTTTCATTAGTTGAAGTAGTACTTCTACATAATAATAAATCAAATAAAACTGAAAAGATCTGGCAACATTGCAGATGAAAAATTGAAGAAAAACTGCGTGCGTTAGCACAGCTGCATTTTGTGTGAGTAGGCGTGTTTTTGTATTTATGTACGTAGATAGTACATGGCATGCTTCATTTACATATATTTATTCATGTATATCGATGATGAGATACACAAATAGTAGTAATATGTAATAATAAAAAAGAAAATAATAGATAGAAAACTAAAAATTTGTATATGAAAAATAAACGCCAACTGACCCAAAGCGAACGAAAGAGTACCGCCATTCAGTCTAGTTACTCAGTCAGTTATGGATATCAGTAAGAGTCAATGTATTAAATATGTATCTATAATATTGCTGTGTATGATGTACGTAGATACTTTACTCAAGGCAACACGAATCGATAGCTATTTAATAGCGCTCAGCTTGCTTTGATAAGCGGAAACGAAATGTTTCGAGGACTTTGTTGACAATGGCAGAAAGTATAAGCGGAAATTCAAACAAAAATATATAAACCCAAAAATCTATCAAGGCACAAAAGTCAAAAACAAAAAATATGTATAAATCGAAAATAAGCAAGCAAGCATTTATAAGATACTTTTCCTTTCGATTCCTGCTGTTGTTGTAGTTATGCTCGTTAATGCTGTTGATGCCGCTGGCACAGCGAGTTAACCAACCAACCAAATTTCATACACAGATTTTCTTTATAGCCATAAGCAAAAAAAATGTATCTTTCGTTGTGATTTTTTTCTAGTGTCAAATATAAAGAAAATCTGATCTGATTTTTTTCTTTTCTTTGCATTTGCTTTCTGGTTTCGTTTTTATTCCTTGTCAGCTTATTATAGCAGCTGCCAAAACTCTACGCAAAGAAAAGAGATGTGTAGCATGTGTACCGTGTGTGGGAGGGTGGGTGCAGAATCCCTGTCGCCTTTAATGTCGCCAACTGTCACACATACGGCGAACTCTCTCAAGGCGTACTGTAAGATACTTTTGCTCTAAATTAAGAATAACAAAAAAAGTATAATAAACCCTATGCGTATGTTTTTATGTATGTATTCTATATGTAAATATGTGTATTTGTATTTGTAGTAGTAGTAAGTACTGCAGAAAATCTCAAAATAAGATTTTCACTTGAAAAATGGGATTATTTAAATTTAATTCTCAAGCGCAACGCGCTTTACTTTTCGTGTTATTTTTGATTTTCTTGATTTATTTCAATTTCTTTTTTTTTTTTGCCTTTTACTTTATCATTGCTTTCTTTGCTTTAGTTGTCACGTTCGATGTTGCTTCATAGTGTTTTGTCGTCGGTTTTTCTTTTTAATTATGCACGCTATACTCAGCACCTAACCTAAAGTATCTTATAGATAGATTCGTATGTGTTATTTTAATTTCACAATTAACTGAAAGCGTTATATTTTTAAATAGAATTTAATTTAACATAATATATTTGTATTACTCTATGTAAAATGGTTTTCTGTTAATGATTTTCATTTATTTAGAAATGGTTCTGAAAGAAAACACAAGCTTCGAATTTGGAAATAGATTTGTAATTGGTTCATAAGCTCAGTTAGTCTTGACATTAAGGCAATCGGTAGCCAAGTTTATGGGAATTTAGTCGCTATGGAGCGTTTCTCTTTAGGGGACCGTGCATTGTGTGTACGTGATAATTTTGAAGAGACCGGTTCAACGCTGGAAAAATCTAAATCCGGGCGTCCAAGGTCTTCGAGAACGTTCAAAAACGTAGACAGTGTTACTCAGTCTGTTCGTGCTAACCCGGACCTTTCGATTCGGAAGCATTGAGCGCTTTCTAACGTTTACCAACATCTTGTTTTCGGATGAAGCCCATTTATATCTTAATGGACAATCAACATCAGAAACCCCTACATTCGCATAAAGTGACCGTATGGGCTGCGATGTCGGCGCGAGGATTAAATGAATGCCGTGAACGCAACGGTTTACATTTGGACAATGTCATTTTTAAGAAATAAATTCCCAAAGTGTGTAATAATATGCTTTTTTTATCGATTTTTTAAATGTGAACTTTCTTTTGAGACACCTTGTATATAGTTCTGATCTAGTTACATATGGCTAATATAATATTGTTGTATCTAAAAAATTGTATCTAAAAAAATGAAGTAAATAAGAGAATAAATAACAACTGAAGGCTACTGGTAGAGATTGACGATTAATCGATTTAACTTGATAATCGATTTAAACTCAAATTGTCTTCAGACATATATACATGCTTTTAGAATGAAATTCAAATCACACACATACATTATAAGTACATACATATAAAAAGTTTTTAATGATTATTATTAATTACCTACATATAAAGTTAGGTAGCACAAATTTTGTTTCTTAAGAATGCCGAATAAAATTTTATTGGGCACCCGTCTCTACCGCAGCTATTTCTCTTTTCTGATTCAGCGCTCTTTTGCACGACCTGCAAATTTTACAAGCGTATTGAAAAATATAAGAATGCATATATAAAATCTAGAAGAATTGTGTTTACACTAGAGCAACGGACAGAGATTCGTAAGATTGAAAAAAACTTTGGAAATAATATATATACATATAGCATAAACGAAGATACAGCGCGCTTCATACTTTATTTGAACCACGTTTTTAAAGTTCTTTTTGTATTGGTCGATATTTGGCGCGCATTTCATTAATTTGATCTTAGAAAAACGTTCAGGGACTGCATAGAAATCATGTACACTGAACAAAGTTGAAACAAAGAATACCGTTATGCTTTATTAGTGGTTTTCTCTCAAAATACACGAAAACTATGCAACTTGCAATTCACTAGAATAAGAATATTTAATATTTATTCGTAGAAATTTGGCTTACATATCGAATAGTCTCCCAGTTTGGAAAACTTTCATTAATAAATTGGGATCGATTTGGTATATTGAATTAAACTTATATTCTGGGTTTGAATCTAAGTCTTAGCAGTTTGGGCAGTATGGATTGGAGCATTGTCAAAGACCCAAGCACGTTCTATTGTATCATATCGATTCCCAGATCATAATGTCACCTTCGCGACTATGGTGATTATTCCAAAAAAAGCTTTTTCATTTCTGATTTCCAGATCACACAGTTGCGTGAGCAAATCAATCGGAACTCCCAGCGGGCAACAGTTTAAATTTTGTTCAGGTGTTTACACGCTCTACTCTTAAAACACTTTGAATACTGTTCTGAGTACTGAACTTCTGTCAGCTTTTACTTTTGCAGACTCTATAAAACCAGAAAATCAAAAGTAGGATTTGGATTTGTATCGAGGCTACCGCTCCTTGCAGTGGGCATGGCTTACCGACTGAACGAATGTCGGTAAGCCATGAGATGAGACACACACGCACAGATGAGCATGGCTAAATCGACACGTCCTGTACATAATGGGTCTCTGACGCCCTTTTTATTACATGCTTTCCATTATTTTGCTTTACATTTTCAAAAAAAACTCTTTGATGAATGTAAATTAATAGTATGACATTTTCGGATTTGAGACCATTGGCATAGTTTGCGATGATCTATGGCCCTACATCGTTCCGTTCTTTTCTACCAGGAATCTAAATAGGGATTTAATCTTCATTGAGCTTCTGTAAGCCGGACACTAGCATTTCCAAAACTTCCCGAAAGTGTAAAAGGAAGAGCTGAACCTCTAGCCTTGTGGTGTGCCTTTGGGCGGTATTAAGTTTGCCCAGTTCTCAAAGTAAAACTTTTCTAACTTATCTAGAACAAGCAACACTCGTAATTCGAAAAAGCTAAATTTAAATGCGAAAAGAAACAATCGCACCAACAAAAATTCGATTTGCATGTGAGACACGTGTTTCGAACTTCGGTATGGAACAGTTATTTTGAAGCAAATTGTTTATACATTTTCAAAAATTCTTGTTCTGCACAGTCTATGTGGCTTTGAATTTTTTTTTTTTTTTATAAATGAATTTACGTATTCGATTTTCAAAATCTGAACTTTTTTTATATATTATAGAGTTAATAGAGTTCCTCCCACATAACAATCGGTAATAGATACACTTTAAAATTGAAAATAATTAAATTGTACCTTGGTTTTTACGTTTACTTAAAATGTGCTTAAATATATAATTTCTAAGTACTATTTATTTTATTGTGGTTGATTTTATGATTATTTTCTTTACTTTCATAATGATCTTTTATATTGTATTTTCAAAATTAATATTTATTTTATAAAAATTCCATTTTATTTGCAATTTTAAGATATATTTTTAGTTTTTTTTTAGCAACAAAAAAAATAATAATTTATTTCTTATTAGCACCTGCTCTGCTGCCGTATGTACTTATAATGTATGTGTGTGATTTGAATTTTTTGTTTTTTGTTTGCAATGCGCTACTTTTGCTTTTTAAGTATTGTATTTGCTTAGTTTTTTATCACTTGAATTTTCAATTAACAAATCAAGGCAGTAAAAAAAGAAGCGAAAAAACGAACGACGATAATACAAAATATTAATAAATATGAAAAACTTCAAATTCAAAAAAGAAAAACTTCAAATGCAGATGAGAGATACTTTTGCTTGTTACGTTTTCTTAGTTTACGTTAACTGTATACGTTTCATAAAAATATTACGTATACGCGCGCGTATTTAATGTTACACTCGACGCACGCTACTACAACAACAATTACGCTGGTATTGGTATTGTTGTTGTTGTTTTTGTTATTGTTATTGTTATTGTCGGCTATAGGCCAAAAGAGAAAAAGAGAGAGAGTGAGCGAGAGTAATGAACAATTGGTAATAGAGCAGCAGCAGCAGCAGCAGCAGTGGGTGTTCACTGCTACAGAGATATGCGGGAAGCGGCAAAGAGTAATGCTAACAGGCAGCAGGAAACGATGAAAACTTCGTTGTGCTCGTTTTTCCCTACACACAAAAACCGTTGAAGGAGCATGTTACGTCCGTATATATATATATATATTTATATACATATATTTATATATATATATATATATATATATATATATATATATATATATATATATATATATATATATATATATATATATATATATATATATATATATATATATATATATATATATATATATATATATATATATATATATATATATATATATATATATATATATATATATATATATATATATATATATATATATATATATGTATATAAATATATATATATATATATATATATATATATATATATATATATATATATATATGTATATATATATATATATATATATATATATATATATATATATATATATATATATATATATATATATATATATATATATACTCTGCTACACGCTGCTCTCTTCCTCTCGTGTAGTATACACAAAATTCAAAATCCTGTTACAATAATTTACAATAAGAACAAGCACAGCTAGCTGCTACATTGCTTCAAACAGCGGAAAAGCAGCAGCAAATTTCTGTGTCACGAAAAATGATAAAAAAAAAAGTTGAAAAAATTACACTTGTCTTTCGAGTTTTGTTTTTGTGCGTTTTTTTCCACATTTACTTAGGTTTTTCTGTGAAAAAAAAACTGAAATTTTTTTTTATTACACTAAATTTAATTCTTGTATTTTTGTCACACGCACACGACTATATATTTTAATATATAACGCTCTTTGTACCCCCCTACAGCGCTCGGCATACATAGTTCAATTAGTAAGTTGGCTGCTGCTGGCCAAGCTAGTAGACACCACAAAAACAACAACAACAACAAGTCATGAAAAAGCTACGCAACAGTCTAGCTTGTTTTAATTTAATCGTTTTTTTTTTTGTTTTTCGTTTATGACTTTTTGGCGAAAAAATTTTTTATACGGTTATAATGTTTTTATTTTTTTTTTTAAGTTTATTTTTCTTACTTTAATATTACGCCGACAATTTAAGCGACGACTACGACGACGATGGTGTTTTTGTGGCAAGAAAATCGCTTGTAAAACGCTTGAAAAACTGGCACACACAAATTCTTTACTCGAAGCTAATGCTGTTCACTTTGATTCTGATTCTGATTGGTGGTAGTATGTCACACTGACTAATCGACCAACCGACTGACTGACCGAACAACCGACCGAATGAATGACTTGACTCGACTCAACACTGCTAAAAAATCTGTCGCGCACAACGCACGAAATGAGGAAAATTTATACAACGACGACGCCAATGTGCAAGCGTACGGGAAAATATGTGTTGCAATCACGACGACGGTAGAACAACGACTCAACCTGCCGAGGCATGTGGCGCAACGATTTGGCCCCCACGAAGTATAAGATTAACATCGTGTGAGCGTGTATATACAGAGTTTGATTCAAAAGTTTTCTTTAATTTTTTAGTATTAAATAAGATTATATAAATTTAAGTGCTATCGGTTTGGAGAAGAAAAAAACTAATGGTTCAATAGTTTATTGAATAAAATTTAACAGAAAGCAAACTTGGAATATGTAAACGAATATTATTACGAAATCCTCCATTATACTGATTTTCTTATTTCGGCAGTTCACTTAGATAACTGTATTTTTAATCATTCCAATATCCCAAATTTCACATTTTTTAATTTAGTTAATTTAGTATTCAAAAACTATATTTTAATAGACAGATTCGACCTAGCCACGTATATCTGTATGTATGTTCGTCCGTGTGTCGCAAGCTATTAGAAGCTATACAAACTATGTACCTCGCTATTAATAATAAATATAAATTACAAAGATTAAGATATAAATAGCCATTTGTAGCTATGCTATATATCACATGGGAATGGAAAATGTGAACAACAACAATTTATATATCTGAATCCTAAAAACCAATTAGAGCGATCCTTTTTTATTCACTTTAAACTATTATATGGTGTAACGATAGAAAAAATATTTCTCCCAGATCTAGAGGCTATAAGGACAGACAGGTAGTATTTTTATTGTACTGACATTGTATTAGCCAAAGCTAGTCTATCTTTCAGTATATATTCCGGTCACTCTGTGTTTTTCTGAGGGCCAGTGCTTAATCTGTAGCTGGTCTCAGACCGCATTTATTTGCTTATACTATCACACAAACCACTGTACTGAGTTCGAACTTTAGCAAACAACTTTTGATTATATAATATTTAACTTTCTATTAAAAATTGTTTTTATATTTTAAATCAGACCTTGTATGTATGTGCATCTGTCAACTCGTATCGTGTATATCAAAGAGAGATATAAGCGCACAATGTGCACGAGAGCGACATACAGAGCGTATAATTGCTCTTCTATTAACATTTACTTATATTCCCAGCTACTCTCTTTCAATTTGATTATGCATTTGAGCGCATTTCCGCTGAAAAGCGGCAAAGAGACAAAATGGGAGCGCATGCTGCCAGTCTATGTGGTAATCTAGAACAGAAACAGTTAACAAACCAGGGCTGCTGCAAAATATATACTCTTTTTTTGCCCCTGTATGTCACATTTATAAACACACGTTTTTCTTTTCATTTTCTTATATTTTTATTTTTATCTATTTTATATATGTTAGTTGGTATTAGTATAATGTTTTATATTTCTGTCTTTATATGTACATATATGTATATAGCTTCGCCGTCGTTGATGTTGTTGTCGTGTATTTGCCCTATTTATTTACACTTTTAAAGTTAGATTACATGGTCGCTTGGCTTGCTCGCAATACGCTGCTCTCTTTTATTTAAATGCTCGCACACAATTTAATCGCTTATCAATCGCAATAGATTAGGGCTGGCGGCGGCATCAAGTGGATGTTTTGTTAACGTCGGAAAGGGATTTTTGAAGCAACTTGTAATAAATTAAAATAGTTCTATGCGAGGTCGTCAATCAAAATTTATTACGATGTTTTTCTTTGATTTAGCACTTTTTTTTTTAATATTGCATTAAGATAATTACATATTTGCATATATAGGTTAAACATACGATTGCACATAAATGTCATTATTAATTTTTAATCGAAGTCGTTTTTGTACGTATGTGACCCTATCTGAACCCTACTTTTGCAATATTTTTTTTTTAAAACATCTTTTACACAGTTTTCGTTTTGCTTGCAACAAAAAATTTCACATCTTTATCGTGTCTCAGTTGGGTATCTATGTACATATATACAGAACATACAAAAATAAAAGACGCAAGAAGGATCAACTCATATCGATAGATAATATAAGTTAAAAAATTTATTTCTCAATTCGGAAAAACGGAAATCGCAGTTCAACAAATTCAAATCTGTGAATAAAGAAAAAAATATATATATGTACATTTAAATTGAATACCGTTGAGTGAAAGTACCTTATTCAATCAAAACGATTAACAATTCGGTACCACTGTGTAATGGGAATTCTTAAATTTACACCTATTGGTCAAAAGTAGCTGTCAAGTTTCTAATTTCTATAAACAAATGTTGGTAGAAGATGTCCATACATACAAATTGCGCTTTATTCCCTTAATATACAAATTCAATTAAGCTAGTGGTAAAGCTTGAGATTTACAGAGTTATGGAGTTTTGGCTGTTAAGATATATAACTGGGAACCGGACGAAATACTTTCTCCCTTCGAGCAAAACATGGCGTTATTTTTGCTAGTGTAAATTGTAAATTGCTATATCGTCTGCAAATATTGAGAGGCTACAAATTTCAGGTAAAGCATAGGACCTAATAAGGAGCATTGAGGGACACCAGCGTATATATGTATTTTTTTACACCAACTGAGAAAGAAAAAAAATTATTGTGTCGAAGGCAGCTTCGATATCCACAGAGCTTATACCCACTAACTGGTTGCTTTTATAAAATCTTTAAATTTAATGCGCTGTATTGCTCCGATGGGAAACCAACAAACTTTTTTTGTGATTCAATGGCATTGAATCATGTGGAGGTAGTTTTATGTGTGGGTTATTTTGTACACTTATAACGTTATAATTTAAAAATAGCAACAACAAAAATTTTGAAAGTCAACTTTCAGCAAATAGATTTACATTCAGTAAAATGTTCGATTACGGCATTTTCTCGATCATCCCAAATTAGGCATGAAATGTTCGCGATACACGGGGCTCCTGGATTCCGCGACACTTGCGAAAACGCGATTTTTCTTTTAGTTTAAGAATTTAGATTGAGCGACCCTTAAAATTCACAAGCCGAACACTTTTTTGTTCCTTACTCTTATTATTAGAATTGACGTTACCAAAAAAAAAACACTATTTTATATTTTAGCCAGCCTCATTCGTCCCCCTCCTTCCACTTTAAAAAATTATGAATTTTCTACTTCGAGAGCTGTTATTTTATTTCGGAATTCTGCAACCCTGTTGTTGACACGTTTGTGCGATAACACTACACAATTTTTATACAACTTCTAACAACTGATATTATTTTTTTCACTTCTAAATCTCTGGAACGGTTTGAAATCGATATCTTACAATGTTTGATAAAAATAATTTACCAAAATTCATTGAAACCTCAAATAACCGTAAATGATAGTAAACCGGATCGGTATACAAAACTATGACATTTGATATCCATTAAAAATTTTGTTTATACGCTCATACTGTATTGCATTGTAAAGGGTACTTAAATGTAAGGTTCTATTATTCTTAGTTGATAGTTTTACGCGTTTGCCTTTTTCGGAATTCTACTCGTATTGTGCAATGAGCCATGACGAATTAATTGCCTTATTATTATTTTTTTGTTTTTTTTTTTTTGTTTTGAATAGCTCACAGTTTTGTTTAATGTATTTGTGTAGAGTTTTATTCTTATTGCTTTTGAATGTTTTTGCGGTACATTGCACTTCTAAGAAAAAAAAAGCTAGGTGGACACACATATGTCACAACACACACACACACACACAAAGGTAAAAGCATAAAATTAACTAGCTTTGATAAAGGCCACAAACAGCTCTCTCTCCCTACCTACCTACTCTCTTCTCTACACCTATCAAAAGCATTCATTCAGTAGGGCCTACTTTTTTATCAAAAGCAATTTTTATTTCAATTACATAATCACAAAATCACGGGAAAAACGCGCTGCTTGTCAACGCTTCTGTATGCGTGTGTGTATGCGTGTGTATGACATGAAATGCTTAAAATGTGGAAATTTAGAAGAAAAAAGTAATATAAAAAAAAACACCGCAACCAAAAAAAATTAAAATAAAAAAAATATAAGCATAGCAAAACACAATCATGATAATTAAATCGAGTTTACTGATGCGTATACTTAACATTAAATACTAATATGCTCTCTCTCTCTCTCTCTCTCTCTCTCTCTCGACACTTCGCGCTCTATTCTCTCTGAGCAGCAAAAGTAAAAAACACGAACATACCATATTATTATTGTTGTTGCTTTTGTAATTGTTATAGTTGCTAGAGCAGCAGTTTTCGGCTAGAAAAAAAAATCAAATAAAACAGAAAACCCCGCGCAGCAAAACCCACGAAAAACCATAAAAATAAAAAGCATATGATGAAAAACCACAGTAATAAATTTTACAAAAAACATTTAAATTCTAATAAGAAAAATTGCGCGCCATCATGATGAACGACGCTGTTATAAAAAAAAAAAAAAAAAAACGTGGGCGATTATGAAGAGTGCAAAAGCAAAAGAGAGCAAAAAAAATCCAACAACTAAATAGGTTAACTAGAGGAGTTTTGTAGTATGTTAGCACAGAATCCCATTGGACAATATCTGATTAACAACGTTTATCTACTACAAGGTACGTACAATAAGCGTATAAGAGAGCGGCGCAAATGTTTGAGAGCGCGTGAGAGCATAAAATAAAAAAGCAGCGGCAGGCACAATTTTCGGTCACCCTCGCATTAAAAAGGTACAAGAAAAATCAAAGCAAAAACAAAAACAGATGCCATTAATCCAGCGTTTTTGTTTTTGTATATTTTTACTCTTATACAAATTTTAATAGTAAAAAAGAGTGTTCGTGTACTCTCATTGTCAGTGTCAAATTGTTGTTGTTGTTGTTGTTGTTGTTGTTGTTTTTGCTCAACGTGCGACACATTTTACCCCCACGCAGCGGAAACACGCACACACCGTTACAATTATACCGCGCTTAGATGTTGCTCGCACATTGTTACACAGTTCCATTTAACTAGTAAACTAGCAACCTAAAATATTACAACATTCCATTACACAGTACGAAGTGAAACGAATGATGACGATGGCGAAGCGAAGTCACGAAGGACATTATCCCTTTATTTTCGTTTCTACTTCTTATCAGTAGTGTAGTGCGCTGCTATTTTGTTTTTGTTATTGTATGACGAGCGCAATTCGTTTGAGCGTATTGCTTTGCTTTGGGGTTGTTACAATGCATTGAAAGAGGGCATTATATTCAAGAGAAAGATGGGAAGAGCACTATCCCAAAATGTGTGCTATTTTATTTGATGGAATTTGCATCTCCAATTTCTTTTATCCTATTTTCTGTTACGTATGAATATGTACATACTAAGATCGTTTAAAAAGTAAAGCAACAAGAACTTCCAATTACAGTTACAAATTATTTTTACAAGTGAAATGCATGAATCATTTGAAGACGAATGCATTTGTGCAAGGCTGACTAATAAATTACACAGACATGACCTTCGCATGCGAGCAAAAGAGATGCATAAATATTTCACACTGGCACGAATATATGAAATTTATGAAACGAATGCTGTTGTGCAATGCTCTATTATATAGTGGAGCATAGAGGATTAGATAGCAGTGTACTATATTTATTTAAATAAAAATATAGCATATATTGCCAATGCGGTGGCCGCAGGTCTTAAGAAAGTGGATATTGTGACCGAACCGCATATCCAATGTTGAGCTGTCAGACATTACTAAATCAGCAGCAGTAAGTGCCGTTGGATTGGTAACACTCGTAGGTCAAATATTGTATTAACATACCACCACAGACTTCGCAGATCATATAGTAAAATCGCGCAACAGACACTACAATGGAACCCGTAAGGCAGCTAAGCTCTCGAAGCCGAGTTGAGAACAGCATAATAACCATGGAACGACATCATCAGCGCAAAAAACAATAGATTGCGATATAGAGGGATGGTCAAGATCCTATGCTCCATTGGGAGTTCAGGATATCAAGAACAAATTATCTAAAAAATGGCAACATTATGTTCGATATATTGGGTGAGAACGAACTAATTTCTTGAGAAAGCTACAATTTACGATGATGTTGATGATTTTAATCTGACTCTAAAAATTATTCGCCCAAATAGATGTTGCATATCAGCCGATATGTTCGTTGTGCCCTGATATGAGTCTTTTGTTATTCATTAACCATGTGATTTCACATTACCACTTGTAGGAGATTAAGGTAATCTATTGGATATGCACACAAAATCATAGTGGCGCAATGTGGTTGCACATTTCAAAGAAATGAGATTGTTTCACAGTTGATTCAGTGGCTGAGAATGCTTACTAATCAACATATGTGGAACTTACTATAAGGTAAAAGGTTTTTAGTACTCATATAACTGCAAAACGAGCAATCTTGTCAGACATCAAAAAAATTGAACCATTTTTTCAGATTTTTTTTTTTTTTTTTTTTGTTATTTCTTTCAGAGGAAATTTGTTTAATAAATTTTAAAGGAAACATGATAAATTATACCAAACTATTTGCATGTCCAATCGTAATTCCTCTGTAGCCTAAATGGCTTAATTGTAGGAGAGAACTCAATTGAAGTATGGCACAAATTTTATGCATAAAAAATAAAATTCAATTTGAATTGGGTTTTTGATGTTTTTTAAATAATTTAATGTTCTTCGCGCGCGCGCGGTTAAAATTTCTAGAAATCATCTACGAATCGCATCACCACTTGGAAGTGAGTTCTATAAATAAGGCAAATGTATGTTTATCTCGAGAACTGGTTTCTTATACTTTTTAAAAAAAAAAATAAGGTAACAAAAACCATTAAATGATTTCCACCAGTTCTTCGCTCTACTATTTCTAAAAAGTAACTTCAATTAAATAATTATATGAATAATAATTTTTAGTTCTTCTAATTATATTTCATTCCCTTCAACGTAATCCCCATTTGATCAATTAACTTAGTTTTTGGTGCCTCTATCGATAGTTATCCAGCTCTATTATAAAACCCATCCATTCGAACGAAGATGAGAAATAGGGTCTCCAATTCTTTCTTCCCATAAAGACTGTACATATATTCTTGATTTTTTACAGAGGTTCGTAGAACTATTCAAGAATTTAATGAATCAGCCCCGGATCTACGATTTTTTTCGAACCGAGGCAAAAACTTGATAGTGGCGCCCCTCCCATCAGAAAACTGGGCGTATGGAAATACAAAAGTTTGTTTATCAAACATATTTACTATATTAAGATTCGATTAATAGATAAATAACTAAAATATTGTAGGAAAAGAGGCGTCACAAGAATAAAATATATTTTATAAACAATTTTTTTATGAATTATATGTATGTTTATGTAATTTTATTATATGTATGTTCAAATTAATTCCTTCATTTTAATTGTGATATAATCCATATTGAAGCAAAATATACTTTTCAATTCCACACTTTGAAATGTGTATATATGAACGCAATTATAATTGGAGTGAGTGTGAACATAAACTATTTGGAAAAATAAAAATATGTCTAAAGAAAGTTTTTCTTAAAACGCAAAAGGTCAATGGGCGACACAGTTTGGCTTTGTTGGTGTGCATATGTGTATGTGTGTGTGTGTGTGTGAATCAAAAGATTTGCCAATTAAATTTATTTTTATGACGCAGCTGTCGGCTAGACTCACACAGATACGCACACACACAAATGCACACAAATTAAAATAGCCATTAAAATGTAACGCAAAAAAAAGAATATAAATAAAAAAAAATTATATACTCAAAAAGCGAGTTATGTTTTTATTTTGTAAATTGCAGCAGTCGCCGCAAAGCGAAACAATTTTATTAGCAAACATTCCACATGAAAAAAAAATGTAAAAAAAACTATTTCGAAAGGTGTCTGAAAAAGTATTTAAGAGTTCAAAAGCAGAGAACAACAACAACAGCAACCACAGCAACTAATATGCGCGACAAGTGCAACTTGAAGCCGAAAAGCCCAAGGTAGCCCCCAACCAACGATACAATGGTAGAGCGTGAGAGAACTAGCGAAAAAGAGAGATAGATATTGTACATGACAAAGTAGCCACACGGACGGAGCAAGAGTCACGTCACACATGCATATTGCACTAGCACGGCTGGCTTGGCTAACCTGCAGAGTCCAAGATCAAGAGAAACTAAAAACTAGACGACGACAACCACGGCGCACAGTGGGCCAGAAACATTCTAACCATCAAAGTCTACCCGTCGTGTATGAGAAAATCGAAATAGGGATAGGATTCGCTTTATTGGTGAGCTAAGCATACTAAAACGAACGAATACTTTTCTGGGATAAATTGATATATTAAAGTAATTGATATTAGTAAATTTGGATAAAATTTGACTTTGACTATTTTTGTATTTGACGGCTATTTTTTATAGCAACACCCAGACAGGTGGACATGGCTAGGTATACTAGATATAAATCGTTAAAAATGTATCAATGCATATATATATATATATATATATATATATATATATATATATATATATATATATATATATATATATATATATCCAAAAATATATTCGCGCAGCTATACAGATATATGTATGTCGACATATCGCCCTCAAAATTATATTGATATATTGCATATTGAAGCTATCCAAACAAAAAATTTTTACGGTATAAAGTTGGCCTTTTTATATCAACAAACCTAGTATCTCTCCTGTATAGAGTGACTAACATAACGAAATACTCTCCGACTTAAGCAGAATAGTTTTTCATTTTGAATCTTTATTTAATCTATATTTAAGAAAATAAATTGAAATTAGATTTTTAATTAAATTTTAAAATGCCATTAGAAACCCATTTGATGACACATCCAGTTATTACCCGAGTGGACTAAGAAAACTTGCAAGAAAACACATGCCACAGCTAATTGATTTGATCAGAGCTCACGCATTGAACTCTCTGCCTACAAACTCGCAGTTTATTATGCAAGCTGATCGTTTTATGAACAACACATTCCAAAAATTCTTAAATTAAAGCAACCTAAAGTGTTTACTTGTTATTTATTTTATTTTTTTTTTTTTTCATTCACGTGTTTTTGTCGAACCACACATTCGTGTCTTAATATACCTAAGGCCCGGATTTTTTTTTTTTTTTTTAATTAAATTTTGTTCGAATCGTATGACCATTGACTCAGATGATCAAATATATGTGACAAAAATTTGGAATTTTAATAATTTTTTTGTTAAGCTTTTACTGTCACTTCAAGTTTAAATTTGTAGAGTTTTGAAAATAATTTCAATGCTATATGAGAAATGAGTCAAATATAAATGGACAGGGCTTTAGACAAACTGATACACATCATTTTCACACTATGCGCGAATACCTTTATGTTACTTATTCAAGTCGATTATCCCAGTAGTAACCTTTTTTTTTGTGCAAATGCAATGTAGGAAACTTTCTATGAGACAGGCGCTTTTTTTCCTTTTTTATGCCTAGTGAATAAAAAATTATCGAATGTGAACCCTTTTTTTTTGTTTCTCAATATGAAAGGGCGCAAGACGACGAGTAAGAATCTTTACTAGGTCTCAAATGCTGTTTCTACGCCACTAGAAGGATGGGCACCTATACTTGCTTCGTAAATACTTCAAGAAGTACTTGCAAAACATGTTTGCTCTTCACTCTTCAAAATACGCACACCATCTGAAGTTATAAGAAGACTGCAGTTAGACGCAGTTCCTTTTTAGGGATTCCTTTTTTAAAATTTATACCGGAACAAAGTAAACAATTTCCATGGAAAACACAAAAATGAAAAACATTACGTAACATTACATTATTAAACAGCTATGTATATTGAATGCATATTGATTCAAGGATAAAAACAAAAAAAAAATGTTTTCAATATTTTTTTTTTTTATAAATTTTGTTTTTGTATTCCACTGTGCAGTGCTGTCAACAATGACAAGAGCAGCGAGCAGCAACTAATGAATGCAAACAAATTCAAACGGTCGCTCGAAGGTAATAGCAAAAATAAAAACAGCCACGCAGAGAGCAAAATATTGAACACATGTGCGAGAGAGCTTGCATATGAATACGAGCGTATTGTATGTGACCGGAGAAGAGGAAGAAGACGAAAAACCTACGACTACAACAGCGGAGTGAGCGACAGAAAAAAAAGTAACACATGTGTTTGCCACCAGTAGTCCAGAACAAGATGCTGCACAGTGGAGTGCGAGACACAGAGAGAGAGAGAGAGAGTCTACCGAAGACGCTGTGTCAAGTGGAATATAAAGAAAAACCACATTGAAAAGAAAATGGCCAATAAGCGCGCGAGTTTATTGCAGTTGGACACAGCGAATGCAGCAACTCCAACGCCGCTGCCGCCGCCACAGCACCTTCACCCGCAACACCAGCGCCAGCGCCAATGACAACAACTAGAACTAGACGGGAGCAAATGAAGGAAAAACGTTGTATCTGACACAGTGACCCAATTCCCGGTTTCGATTTTCTGGTTTTCTACGTTGCATGCGGTGTATGTGTGTGGCGTGCGTGCCTGTGTGTGTATGCAAGCGCGCAACTTGTTTCGGATGCAGGCGCATTAATGTGTCAGTCCGGCCCGCCACCCCAGGCCCCTGCCATTTTCATTATTTTCCACAAATGACCATCAAAAACCGCTTACAATACTCACCGTTAGAACCGTTGATTTTGTGCTTGTTTCCTTTCTTAATCCTTGGCTAGCGCTAAGTTTCCTACGTCCTTCTTCGTACAGATTTACTCGCGGTCGTAACAATATTCAAATACACGGACAAATGCGTTGTTTTTTATTTAGGCTTCGATAAACTTTTTCTTAAATAAAATTTTCGCTCAAGAAAACTTTTTATATTTGTTTTTTTTTTTCGAATAAAATTATTTTCCGTATATTTTTAATATTAAGCTACAAGTTTGTGAACTCGGAAACTGCACGAATGAAACTGATTCAAAACAGAAATCGTATTTGACAGGTAAGCAAAGGCTTTGCGACAAGAGTTCGAGAAATAATTTTCGTTTAGAAATTCTATGTTTACTTTGTTTCTATATTTTATTTTTCAAGCGAACGAACGATACTGCCTTATTTTTTGTGTGTGTGCTTGCGAGCGTAAACGAGAACGAACTGTGCGTGTGAAAATTGCTTTTCACTGAATTGAGAGAAGAGAGCTATTGAGTTTTTCAACATATTGTACAATAACAATTCATATACATATGTATATAGTTAGAGAGCGGAAACAGAAAGAGCGAGCGCATACAATATACAGAAAGTTTGAGTTGCAATTAAATTTCAACGCTTAATTATTTTAACTACATCAATTTTGACTAAATTATATACTCAAAACTAACTGTACTGCTCGCACTTTTGCAAGTTTGCTATATTGCAATTGCGTTTCCGGTTGGTGCAACAGAACAACGGAATCGTATCGTTGTGGACGGTAGTGCATGCATGTGACGAAGGCCCAACTCATGGGGTGCACGCGCAATAATTAAGTTTTTAGTGTTCATTCCGATCGAGACGTGATATACACCAATAAAAAGGTCTTGAAACGTACATTGTTATAGAAATATTAAAACATATGAAATCGTATCAGCCCAGTCCGAAATATAGGGAACTGAAAATAGCCACCGTCAAGAGTTATTGGGACCTATCACACCAACTTTATTGTTGGCACCGAGACGTTCAAGAAAATAGCTTCTATCAAAAGTTATGAATTTTTGCAAATTTTGATGAGTTAATTTGCCGTGCTTCCATTTTCACTTACTTTTGCGTTTTTCGAAATCAGTAAGGATGCAATCAGAGTTTGACACGTCTATTAAATTGGTTAGCTTATCGCAGAAGCATGACTCATTTGTGACGTTCCGTCTGACGTGTCGTTCCGCCTGAACAAGCAAGACAGATTGACAGACCAGCGTACAAGCTATAGTTATGTGTGTGTATGCGTTTGCGAATTAGTGTTATCT
The DNA here is from genome assembly GCA_035044765.1 of Leucophenga montana. Lineage (NCBI taxonomy): Eukaryota > Metazoa > Arthropoda > Insecta > Diptera > Drosophilidae > Leucophenga > Leucophenga montana. The sequence goes on along the minus strand of JAWNNQ010000357.1, from coordinate 730,626 downwards.
AGCGCGCGGTGGGTTGCGGTATGGAAATGGTAGAATGTATGAATAATAACATTGTAAGTGTATAATAAAGTTTGTTTCAAATAAAATACATGTACAAAGTAAACAAAGCACACACACCATAGATCAAGGAAGACGATAATAACAGTTACTTTTGCATTTAAGTACCAAAAACAACAACAAAAGGCTTTTAAAGTTGCTGATGGTCAGTCAAAGAGAAAGAGAGAGTTGGTAACGAAACTCTTTTATATGACAAGTTGTTTGTGTACTGATTGAATTATTGGAATTACATTAGAATTCAATACACAAAAGTATGCAATTTTTCATCAATGTTTTCTTATGTTTTCTTATAATATTGATCATGAAATTTAAAACGCAAAAGTAAATGAAAATGGGAGCACGTCTGCATGTAATAGTTTCTTTGTTTAGGAAACATTTTTATTCTTTTCTACATGATTTTAGTATACAACGCAAACTTGGCCGTCCTCTCTTACGCTGTCCACCAATTAGGTTTCGATTCCCCATGTAAACCTTCCGTGCTGGAACTTCGAGGTTTGTCCATATAAGAACACCAGCACATTGCAGCCGGTGGTATTTAATGTGCGGACTATGTTAATCTCGTCATACAGTTCGTGTTTCATGCGGATCCTAAACTCGTCGCTAACTGCAATAGAAACAAAAATCATACGAAGCATCTTTCTCTCGGGCCTTTTCAAAGACGCTGTATCATCATCAGAATACATGTTTCTGCGTAATATAGCAGGACCAAAATTTTGAGCATCTTATAGATTTTTATATTCGTACTTCGCGAACGGGCTCTACTTCTAATATTGATTGCTGAGATGTTACTGCTTCTCACTCTCTGTGTACGCCCTGCTAACTCACCGTTCGTTCGTGCCGATAATGTCAATGTCATCAGCTTTTTCGAAATCTAAGCGATATATCGAAAAATTTCATTCGAATTCTTCGTACTATTTTGACGAGTTCTATAAGAATCCGTCGTCATATCGTGACGCTCAGGTATAGGCTGACGTCACTTGGTTGTTACCTCGTCAAGTGGTTTTTCTATTTATAGTGCAAATTTACTGTGAATGGCTCACATTGCAATGTGATTGTCGAATGTGCAAATCCAATTAGTAAAGCGCAAAACAAAGCATAAAAAATACAACAGTTTTAACAAATGGCGCTGGTGGATCTTGATTCCTGGTAATTTAATTTTTAATTTTTTTGTTGTTGTTTTAAACACACAAAAAATACTTAAACGCTTTTCTCCAGGGGTATCGAGCAGGATAGCTGCGAACGTTTGGAGCACGAAATACGCGTACAGCTTAGTCAGCGGGATCAGTTTTCTGATTTAACGCCCATTTATTTACAATTGACAACATCGCTAGAAAGCGGTCTGGAACAGTTACGCAAAGATGTAACGCATCTCAAGATAAAAAACGACGCAGCAGCCACATGGGATACGTGCACACCAGAAGAACTCGATCGCCGACGACGCATTTACGAAACACTTTTCTCCTCATGGAAAGAGCTGCAGCAGCATTTTATACGTACCTCACGCGCAGACAGCCGTGCACATTTTGATTTGGCAAGCAGCTCACGTGATGTCTGGCAACGGCAGACGGGCAGCAATGTTGCCGGTGCTAATCCGACACCTGCCGTTGGCATTCCAAGTGATATTGCAACACTGAAACGACGCCAAATCGAAATGATGGAAGATCAAAATCGTGGCCTTGAAGTGCTCTCACAGACCATCTCGCGTCAGCGTGAACTTGCCACACAGTTGGGTACAGAGGTGGGCGATCAAAATGATGTACTCGATAATTTGGCCAATACGATGGAGCGTGTGGAATCCGGTGTACAACGTGAGACAGGCAATATAAGACAAGTAACGCGACGCGATAGCACCTGGGGCTATTGGCTGGTGATAATTGCATTATTCATAGCAATAGTGGTAGTTGCATTTCTTTAGTAAGTTTGTAAAAAAAGTGCCCGGCAACGAGAGCGCAGTGATTATTTAGCTTGTAAAACATAATTATATGGACAAAACTATAGCTATCTATAGTATAAACATGCAATTTGTAATTATTCTTTGTTAAATGTATTTTTCTATCCAAAGAACGAACACTATTTGTAATAACAATTGACGTTTGCTATATTAAAAAGTTTAAAGGCAAAAATTATTATTTTTGAATTTTATTATCGGTTTAAAGTTAGCAAGAGTCCTTCAAATCGTTCAACACTCATTTGGATTTCTTTTATTTTTCACTACACACGCTTGATTCGTTATCTTTTGGTTTTATTCAACTTGAATACATTAAATTACATTACAACTTTCTGCTCCACTTAAGCCAAATCGGATGCATAGGGCACATGTTCTAAGTTGCCAATGGCAGCAACAGCAAGCTTAGATGATGCAACTTTCTTGGCAGCCTATAATTGAAAAGCACAACGTATTTATTAAATAGAATAATGGTATACTACAATACTGCACTACTTACCTCTTGCACTTGTTGCTGTGTAATACCATCAATGGCACTAATCAAAGCGCTCGCATCGACAACTGTTCTTGTTAGCGATGCCTGACGTCCAAGTTCTATGAGCAGGCCACTGTCCGTAGAATAAGCATCAATAACTTTCGCCTTCAGCAGTGCCTTGCCGCGTTTGACATCAGCCTCGGAAACGGTACCCAACTTGAGTGCGCGTGTCAGAAAATCGACCGCTTTGCCAGCATTCTTGGCATCAGCGGTAACCACAAATCCAAAGAGTCCAGTATCGGCGTAATTGGCATTGATAGTTTTGTAACTGGCCGGAGCATCAGTCACACCGCATGCAAGCGCCTGTCCAAAAGCACCGCTTGAAGCTCCGCGCTTAGTAGCAGCACCACCACCAATAGCATTTTCCAGTATGGCAAACGCCAAAGCCTCCTTGTGATTCAGTGCTGAACCACCGACGCCAGCAACTGCAACATGCGCCAGTCGGCCAGCTTTATCCTTGCGAATATCACTGCCACCATAGAAATTAGCGCTATCGCTCTTGGCATCGCCGCTGCCGGGCAACTCGATTGTCTGTGCAAAACCGGAAAGCGTGTTAAGATCAACACCTACACCGACAACTGCAGCGCGGCTGGGCGTGAAAGTGTTGGCGACATAATGCAACAAGCTCTCGCTGGAAAGTTTGCCAATTTGTGCTTTTGGTATGTAGATCGAGTTGCCAAGACCAGTACGGAAGGCAGCTTTATGCACAAGTTCAACGGCGCGTTCCTAAACAAATAAGTTGAGTGTCAATTATAATAAATAGAAGAAAGGTAGACAGTCTTACCTGTAGTGAAACACCTTTCACCTGTGTACGCAACAGCGCAGCGTTATCAGCCAGTTCCCAGGGCTTGAATGCAGGCTGTACCAAATCTTGCAGATAGCGCAATCCAGTCTCCACATTATCGGACGATGTTTGTATGGTGTAGGCAACAGTTTCGCGATTACCGCAAGCACTCAAACTACCACCGACCTGCTGTATATTACGTGAAATAGCAAAACCTGTAGAGTTCTTGGTGCTCAGCGAAGCAGCCAGACGCAGGATATGCGAAGCGCCACGCGTTTCATAGGTCTCATTGCGTGCGCCGGCGCTGGAAGTCAGTAAAAACAAAAAATTTTGAAATATTTGGCTATATTAAGCGCATGGCTGACTACTTACCGTAAAATTATCGAAACGCGCGACACGGGCACAGCGGATTCAGCAGCGGCCACCACCAATTTGTTATCCAACACCTTGACACCAACGGCTGAGGTATCACCCACTGGACGTGGGCAGGAGCTGGCAGCATAACCCCGTTTCTGCAATGCAAAAATATTTTTTGCATTAAATGTTTTTGTTGTTATTGGTTGGTTAATCTAATGAAGTTTTACGTAACAGCAACGACACCTCCAACCCCATCAGCCATTTATGGTTACGAAATTAATGGTAAATGGAAGCGTATACACAACTTACAGCAATAGCGCGTAGGAGTGGTGCTTTGTTTGCGTTGCATGCCATTCTTGCGTTAAATATTTAACTAACTTTAAACTAAATTTTATTAGGAAGAAAAAATTCTTCGCACTCTCTCGCTGCTGGCCTCGTTTGCGCAGTTCACAGTAGGCGTTAGTGTTGACAAATAATAAAATGTTAAGATTTTATAACACTGAAATATATAATTTGTAAAAAAATAAACAAGAAGAGAAGTAGCAATTAGTGAGTGCTAGAGATGAGCAAAACGGAGATTTTCGAATCAGTTATTACAGTTACTGTGATTTCAAAATCACAGTGATTCTTAATGGCGATTTGTATCGCAGTTTTGTTAAGCTGTAGAAAAATAAACAATGGCATTAGATAAATGAATATATGTAAAATATTTTATAAATATTCATGTAGACTTTTGTTTTCTTCAAGAAGAAAGACTTCATTTTTGTAAATTGACGATATTTAGGAAATGTAGTTATTTCTGTCTTGCCACGCTTTTAGAACATTGAATTGTAAAACTAAATATATATAATAAAACCAAGTACTGAATGTATTGATTATTTATTTATAATTTATTATTTATGGCTCTACGGTGTGCAAATTTGGGGGGTAGCTGCCAAATCAAATTACAAACGAATACAGGTATTACAGAATCGAGCCATGCGATGAATTACGGACTGTCCCTGGTATGTACGAGACTCCACCCTTCATCGTGACCTGAAGCTGCATACAGTGGAGGAGCAGATTGGAAGGCACACTAGCAGATACAGTGATAGACTGATTATACATAGCAGTATGCTTGGGAGACGCTTACTCCTCGCCAGGCTTTTAAGGCGATTGAAAAAGTAGGTTTTGCCAAAACGATTGGCAGAATATAATGTCCCCTTCCTAATATGGAATGTTTTTAAGTCCTCTTGCGATTAGCATGAGATTTGGTTTTGTTCTTTATTTTTTATACTTGTGTTGTTAAGGTACCATTTTTATATTCACTTAACAAAATCATTATGAAGAAAATATGATAGGAGTATTGTAAGTACACCAAATGGTGTATTTTTGTTCTGGCACACCAGTTTATCCAATATCTGTAAGTATTAAAATAAAAATTGAACAATAAAAAAATGTATTGTTAAAATCAAAAAATAAACACTATCGTTAAATTTTTTTATAAATTTTATAAATAAAATTGTATACTTAACTACAATGAGATGACATAGTGACAAAAATCAAGGTAAATATGAGTTGAAAAAAAAATTCAAGTAATATATGATTACCAACAGGTTTTACACTACCTTGGGGAACTCCGGCACATATTGGTTGAATTGACGAAAGAGAATCTTTAACTGCTACTTGGAAACAACGGCCAAGAAGAAAAGATTTGAGAAATAGAAAATAAGCTGATGGTAGAAGCTCTTCGATTTTTAGCAGTATTATGAAAAAAATGCAATTGGCAATACTACGATTCCCGGAATGCCACGACCTGTCGACGAGTTCTTATGTAACTCGTCAATATAAGACGAAAAATCTAAAAAAATTTTTTTGCGAAGATTTTGAAATATCGAATTTTAAAGACTCAAAAAAAACTACACTAAAACTGGTATAGGGACACTGAAAAATTAAAAGTTTTTAAATTCAGTATCTCGAAAACTAAGGGAGATTTCGAAAAATTTTATTCGTATCTTCGTTTAATTTAGACGAATTAAAAAAAAAATTTATAAATTTTAACTAATGGAAATACATATTGAAAAAATTCTATGTTTGAAATTCGATATCTCGAAAATTAGCCGAGTTATCGAAACATTTTACATATTTTTTTTTTTTTTTGTCTTATTCAGGCATAACAGCAGTTTTCGCTGTAATTTACTCACAGTGTGTGTCACTGTAATTTCTAAATCATTGTGACAATTTTTGTGTTTGCGATTTTTTGCTCATCACTAGTCGGTGCGGCAAATTGTGAAATTGTTTATTTTAATATTTTAGATATTCTTGTTTTTAGTAAAAGTAGAATATGACTGCAACGCATCTTAACAAACTGCTGCAACGTACTACGCAAAGCAGTCAACGCGAGGATATCAAGCAATTTATTTATATACGATCCAAATGGCACGAAAACGAAATAGACTTCACATTTCTACTGGCCAGCAACAACAAATGCTATAAGGCACGCTTGCCGATTGATGAATTTAAAGCCACCGCGGCCGATTTTGATCGAAACTATCAGGAATTTTATGATGAATGTAAATCGGCACTAACCGCAGACATTTCCGCCAGCGGCTTTGATTATGAACTTGACGCAGAGGAGCTTGTCTTTCGTCTAATACGTTGTGAGGGTTTCGAAACCACATATTTGGAGCTGGCGCTGCGTGAGATTACAAGCGGCGCATACACCGACATACTTGATACTGCCATCGAATTGCTAAACAAACAACAGAATGACAGAGCTGCTGCCGGTGGCACTAAAATGGACGATAAAACATTGCAGGAGTATGAAAGCTTTGTGCTGGAGGCTAAGGCAATGGAACGTAAGATGCTGCAGAAATTTATATTGCTATTGAATAGTAAAAAACAGCGCATAAACGAATTGGAGGAACAATTAAAAAAGCAACGGCGCCGAACCGATAATGGAGATACAGATGTAGACTCCATGGAACAGGACACCGAACCCGAGGACGATGATGCAGATGCAGCAGCCTTTTCAGGTGCTACACAAGCAATGACGCCACCACCAACAGCACAAACACAACAGAATGATAGCAATGGACGTGGTCGTAGTCAACGCATACAAGATGATGATGAGGACAGCGACTAGGAGCTGTCATAAGTCAGGTGTAGGGAATGTAATTTAACAAGTAATTTACCTGTAAATTTTCATATATTTTAAGCTTACTAACTATAATAGAAATTTAACAACCCTTACAACTTGAATGCATGAAATAGTCAAACTACTTACATAAACAAAATATCTTATATTTCAGCAAAGTATTGAGTTCTCACTTTCAGCAGTATTTAAAATTTCAATTCGATAAAACGGTAAATTTTACAAATATGAAATGATTTTGCGACTTGAAATCATTTGAAATCATTTCATTTCTGAATCATCTCATACTTGAAGAATTTACCGATTTCAATTGCACAAAATTTTCCCGAAATTGAGAACCGGCACAGGTTAAGAGAGTTTAGGTAGGCCAAGTCTTTATAATTGCTATGGTTTTCACCCTGTCCATGAATAACTCTTTTGAGTTCAATGTTTTCATTGTTCATGTAACATTGAATGGGGTTTTCAATTTGATGTTTAGTATCAATTTCAGTACACACAAACAAACAGGTGCTTCATCTAACTCACTTGAAGAAGCGAGCATCAGCTCTTAGAGTTTTATACAGTTGATCATCGACGATGTTTAGCACGTCTTTACGAAATTTGTTGTGGCTACTCAGCATAAACGGTGCTCCGTCGTATCTCCAATTCGTTTTGTTACGACATTCTTTTAGACATATTAGTCCAGTTTATACAGTAGCAGCTTGAACGTCACATCCGGAATGCATGGGCAGCCTTAAGAGGGTGCTCTCTTTTAAAAACGTATGATCCAAACTGTTATTTAATGTACTTATTTCTGCTGTGTTTCGCAAACCATAAACGGGTGCTTTAAATTGTGAAAAAAAAATATCCTAGTTCATATTCATATTTGGTGCATGTATACATATATTTTTGTTTATTTGTATAATTTAAATTAATAAATAAGTTTCTCAAACTACACTGAGCAAAAATAATACAATGCAATACAATGAAGTAATTAATTAGTAGTTAACTATGTACAAAAGAAAATGAGTTCAGATATATATAAGAAAAAATTGTTTAAAACAAATAACAAAAAAATATGCAACTTAGTTTAAGCTGTAAAATAATGTTTAACACTTTAGAACCGATGTTTTGTTGTAGTATTTAAAAAACAAAATTATGTCGTATATTTAGTAAAACTAAACATTAACAATTTTTTTTTTTTTTTTTTGGAATAGTATTGTGTGTGTATAAGAGCTTTTAGTGAAGAAGTAAATGAGCTGCTTTTGAAAAATTTGTTGCTTATACAGCATATATGTATATTAGTTTTCGGCGCGTATCTAGCTAAACAACGTTCGTTCGTCGTATGCTGTTTAAATTTATAAATTACATAAATTTCTAACGTCTACATGCTGCTCCTCTCTCTCTCTCTATATATATAATAATAATTTATGTATCAATACCATATATTTATATGTATATATGCTCGTAAATGTACGACGACGCGCATTTGCAGCGTTACTTATGTATGCTTAGACATTTAGTAAAACAATACGCAATGCATCATCATTATGAGCGACCATACACATCAGTTTAAAAATTAATAGCATAAACAATTAAGCAGCCGCGGCAATACAGGCACTGACACTGACTCCAATCACTCAAAGCGCAAGCAGATCCTCATCGGGTTTCTTTTGTGTTTTTTTTAAGCTCTCAGCAGTGGCACCACCAACACCAGCAGCAGCAGCAGAATTGGGATTCGAAGCATTAATCGTTGGAAGATTTTCAGCGGCAGCAGCACGTTCCTCGAGAAATTTATCAAACTCAGAGCTGGTGATCTCCTCAATGCCATCGATGTCCTTCTGTGAAAGATTAGAAATTGTGAAAGTTTAATAAATTTAGCTAAGCATATTTTTATACTCTCTTCACACAGAGTGTGAATAGTATTATAATTTAGTTACAATGTTTGTAAAGCCCTATAGGTAGCATCTGCGGGGACCCATAAAATAATATATTCGTGATCAGATGACACGGCGAACCGATCTAGATGTGTCCGTCTGTCTGTCATTGTGTTACTCCTCGCCATATTCCCTCAATATTTGATAAATTGGTTTGAAACTTGTTAAGGATTCTTTTTATAAGCAGAAATAAGACAAGTTCAAAAATGACCTCGATTTTACCATTAGAAGTTATAGTTGCCATACAAAATCACTTTGTATTTAATTTGTTGCATCGAACATGTTTGAATTGAAGCAATTATTGATGTTAAAACATTAACATTACATACAAATGCTGAATCCAATTAATAATATTTATCTTGTATAAATTACACTGCCCTGGCAAAATTCATGCCAAATATAAAATATTTGAATAAATTCTATTACACTAAGAAATTTTAAATCGAAGCATTCATTCAAAAATTGAATAATTGAAGTAAAACACCAGCGTTGTCGTGCAAAACGGGAGCAAGTGTGAAGAGTATTAAAGCTTCGGTTACACCGAAGTTAATGTATAACTTGTTTTTTTTTTTTAAATTTTAACACGATGCTTGAGATGCAGTAAAATAAAAGTTAATTAAAAAACAATATTTAAAACACAAAAATAAAGTCAAAATAAAGCAGTTTAAATGTAAGCCATGATTTGTATGCAGTTTGCTACTTAGTTAGGTTTTAGAGTTGAAAAAAAATTAAGTCTACTTACTGAATTTCCCAACCAAGCCTCCATCTCATCGATTTCATTCTCTTTCGTTGACTTTTTGGCCGTATACAAAAAATAAATCAAATACAACATGCGCACCAAAAGTAGTTGAAACCATAATTTTGCATTTTGAAACAAAACCAAAGAGGCGAACAGAATAATTTCGGGGTTTTTTTTTTTTTGGGGGGGGGGGGGGTAATAGGACGCGCAGTAAGCCAATAAATGAATAGTGTAGAAAATTATTTGAAAATAAAATAAGAAAGAAAATTAATTGAATGCAGTTTATCATCAAACATAAAGTTGTGTGTAATAATTATGTGTAAAACAAAAAAATATATAAATAAACGTCGTTAGTAGGTTTTATCAATTGACAGCTGTACTCACTTTACTTACCACCGGCGGTTCGCCGGTTGCGCGTTTAAAGGGCGATGCTAAGCTGCCAGCAGCAGCGTCCACTGTGGGTATATCGCGCAGTAGATCACTTTTGCTGCAAAAGCAAAAAAGTTTACTTAAATAATTTTATACAAATATTAAATAAAACATACTGATTTCCATCTGTGCGCGACTGTGCTAGCATATCGAACTCGTCGGCCGCATCTGTACGCGCTATATTAGTAGCAGTTGCAGTAGCAACAGCAGCGCCACTGCCGCCACCAACACCGCCAATTGCCAAATTGCTTAAATTTTGTGTTAGTTTTTGCTCATCGGTGCTTTCGATTAGATCGATGAGCAATTGATCTTTCTGTTGTTGTTGCTGCTGTTGCTGTGCCAGTGTAGCTGCAGCTGCGCTGGCATCGCCATCACTCAAAGCTGCTGTGGCACTTGCTGCCGATGCTGCTATCGGTACACCCATAGCAGCACCCAAAACAGCGGAAGGCGAGGTAACACTATTACTAGCACGATTTTTCTCATAACGTTGATGTCGCAAAAATAGATTATTTAACTCATCATTAATGCGTAAAAATTCCGCTGTTAACTCATCATCATTAACACGCCCAATTAGCTCAACAATACGTGATTGCATCTCCTTGCATGTGGCGGTCAATTCGTTAAGCAATGCATAATCATCACCTTCCTCTTGGCCCGGTTTGAGCACACTAAGCATTTCACTCAGTATGGACATATTGTTCTGCACAATATCCAATTCGGATTTTAATTTTGCTGTTTGCTCTGATGTAAGTGCAATGGGTCCATTACCACCCGTCGGTAGTGGTGCAACCATAGCACCTGGATGTCCTGTAACCATCATTGGTAACATGGCACCGCGTTGTGGTGAAATTGTATGTTGAGGCACCATCATCTGTGGCGGTAACTCGGGCACGCTCTAAAAAGAAAACGAAAACATAATTTAAAGATTTCGTTAGGCAAACACAAATGCAGCCAAATTCAAGCTTACACGTTCTGGCGTATAGATAGGCGCTAAGGCATCAAGATCTGTTGGTGGAAATTCTATGCCTTTATTCTTTAACTCCATGTACATTTGTGTTACACCATTTAGATCTGGTTGATTCTTAAATGCATCCGCCCAGATCTGTATCAAACTAAGCACTTTCTCCTGCACAACCGCTGGTGGATCGTTCTTTGGTCCAATGAGCTTTACTAGATCCTGTATAAAATCTTTATTGGCCACAAGCACATGAAATGCTTTACCGCAATTTTTCACGCATGTCTCCAGCACAGTGAGTGTATACATAATAACCTGAAATTTTTATAAAATTAAATATATTTCTGTAAAATTACTTTTCTCACAATATTTCGCCATACCAACCTGATTATTCTTGCCGGCATTTTGATTTAAACGCTTGCGTATCGCGCGCATAGCATCGCGTGCTGTATCCGAGGATTCGTTAATCATGTCACAAATCTCCATATTGAGCGCCCAATTCTCCGATGCCAAACTGGCATCGGTGGCTTGTTCTGTAAGAAAAAAATTGGTAAATAAAAATTAGCATGATTTAAAAAATAAATTGTGTAATAAATATAGTATACAAGGCTGATGACTATTTTTACGCTATTTGCTCCAGAAATACTGCATTCTGCTCGAGTTGACCAAGGACTACTATTTGACTACCATTTTAGTAGATTATTCACCATGCTGCTGTTTCAGAATAAATTTTGCGAAAGTGTTTTCGATAAAATGGTATGTTTTTCACTTTCAGAAAAATATCGTATTTTGATTTTTACTTGGAATTGGTGGTGTGAAATTCCATACTCTCAATGCCAAGTGAATTCAAATTCTCGATATCTTTCTGAAAATGAAAAACTGCAACACGAAGATATATTATCAATCGATTCTAATATCTATTACCTATCATTTTCGATGCATTACTCTGGGGCAGCAAATCGCAGCTGTAATCGTGATAGCTTCGTGCCATTTAAATCACCTGCTATGTATATCATGCGACTGCTCGCTTAAAACTGTCTAAATATTATTTTTTCTTAGCGCTAAAGTTATTGAAATAGCAGCAGCAGCAGCAGCTCCTCTAAATTCTCTCCCACATACTTTACAACCAAAATACAATAATAATAATAATAATGGAAAAAGTAAATATGCGGATGGGGTGTGCGGGCAGGTATTCAAATTAAAAAAATTAACGATCAAATAACAAATCATGTGGCTATAAAATATTAATACCCCAACATTTTTAAAGCAATTACACTCAAATCTCTAGTAGTGTGAAAGCGAATTCGAATTTGTAGTGCTATATGAATGAACAACAGACTGAGTAAGATTGAATGCATATCTTCTGATAAAAAAATACCCGGAATTTCGCATCTAAGCGAATCTATGGTGAAATAAAGCTTTTCTCGTGGTTGATACACTGCAATGGACCCATAAAGTATATATATTCGTGATCAGATGATAAGACGAGCCGATCTGATATGTCCGTCTGTCTGTCTGTCATTGTGTTATTCCCCGCCCTATTATCTCAATATTTGATATATTGGTTGGAAAGTTGATAAGGAGACTTTTACAAGCAGAAAGAGGACAAGACAAGCTCATTCTGGGCATCAGCTATTCGACTGACCAAAACAAACAAAAATTATGTTTGAAAATCATCAGGAAGATAACAGCAGATCCTGTAGTATCGTCGTTTGGATCGATGCAGTGCATTATACACGATATTATCGGCATTAGATGAATTCCAACGCACATCCTCATCTTGTACGCGTCTATTTGACAAAAAAATGTCATTCCGCAAGCGTTTTGATTCGATTGGGACCCAAAAATAAAACTCATGGAGGGCTCTGAAAGACATTCCACAATTCGACCTATTAATAGTGTTTCGAAGATTGGTAAAGTGTTGGAATATGTGTATTCCATCTAATGAAAATAACTTTAAATAAAAAAAAAAAATTTTTATATAAATTTTAAATAGTAATGGTTTTCTTATGATTTTGTTAATTGGCCCCAAAGAGCTTTAGGAATTATAATCTTTGATTAGTTTTCGTTTTCTTGAGAATTTCCTGGTACTTTTTGATCAGAAGTTATACTTGTAGATATATGTACATATATATGTGAGTGAAAGTCTAATTGAGTGCATTAACATTTGTCAGTGAAACGCAATTTCAAAGATGTATCTACAAACAATACAATATCCAAGTATCACTGTGGACGATAGTCCACGCAAGTGACGAAAGCCCACCTCAGTGTAGCTGCTGCACGAGCACTATATTATACACGCAATATCGAATTTTATACTGGTAAGTCCGATCGAAACGTGTTACATACCATTAAAAAGGTCTTGAAACATACTTTCAGAAAATGTTAAAACATATAATATGGGATCACTCCAGTCCGAAGTAAGAGGTTGAAAACTACCCACCCTTAGCGGTATTGGAGCTGGTTATCACCACAAACTTATTTATACTTGACGCCGAGACGAGTCCAACGAGCGCAAGATCACAAAAATCGGCCCACTCACTCAAAAGTTTTGAATTTTGGAAATTTTTGACGAGTTAATGAAATAGTTTGTGTGTTTGTTTGCTTGCTTAAATCCTTTAGAAAACCAAAATTTTATTGATACAGGATTTTAGTACACAAAAAACTAAGAAACTTTCGTTACACAACTTTTTTCAAAATGGCGAATTTTGGCGGGAAATGCTCAAAAAAATCTTTAACTTCAATTGGTTACTGTGGTCAAACGGCTTAATATTTTTCAACGTGTAATAGCTTGTTGCAGAGGTATTTTGCATAGCTTCAAATGAATGCTACCATGGTGATGAACAATACCTACTTAAAAAAATATAGGTCAAAATAAATTTTGAAAAGTACATGAAAACCAAATTTGTTTTTTTTCCTAATGCGTCATACTAATGGCTGTTACTGTTAAGCTGCTGTTACTGTTAAGCTGTTGTTACTGTTAAGCTGCTGTTAATGTTAAGCTACTGTTAAGCTGCTGTTACTGGTACGCAGCGTTAACATAAACCTGTTATACATAAAAAAATTGGTTATTCAATCTCACACATTTATTGCCATAAATTAATATGTATTTACCATACCATAAGGTACCATAAGGTAAAAGGGAATATTAATTATGTGGAAATCTGTATATAAGTATGAATATTCTTCATCAGCATGCGAAGACAAGTTTATGTTGTCCTGTCTGTCTGTCCGTCTGCCAGTCTTTTTGAACGAAAATATCTCGTAGACTATAAGAGATAAAGACTTCAAGTAAGAATATTTAGACTCTCCTTTGTAAGTATTTTGTTTATCTTCTCTATTAAAATGACTGATATCAAATAAAAAACAACATGACGAACGCTTAATTACATATTACAATCGAATCCAACCATACAAATGAAAAATATAAATATATCGTCACAAAATTTTTATCAGTATTTTTGGGTGTTTCAAGTATGCTTCGTCACTTGATTTTTACCTCGTCAAGAGGTTTTTTTATTTGATATAAATATACACACATACATATATACAAATGCACCACAATGCCAATTTCTATTCGTACGTGTATAATTTATGAATTATATGTTCTTTATTAGCGCTAATGATTATTTTAATAAAGAAATTCTTATATAGCGCCGTAATCTAATCTGGAACGAACGAAGCCTTCCATTTTGAAACCGCAAAACCGAATACAAAACAAAATAAACGAGCAAAAAATTAGCACAAATAAATTATTAAAGCGCAACAAAAACCAAACTTTGTATATATATAAACATATTACATACTAATACAGATAAATATGCACAAAATGACATATCCAACAACAAATAACAATATGCAAAAAAAAAAAAAATAATATACAAAATACATATTAACACATTTATGTAATAAAAACAAGTTAAATTTCTATAACCAGTTATTCGCGACTATTTGATATCCTATTCAATATCTTTTTCATAGAAAAAACAACTCAGTATCTTCATAGAAAACAAGAAAAAAAAACACTTCAGTCGAATATGGCATACCCTGTATACAGTGCCGAATAAGGCATACCCTGTACCTAGACTGACCATATTTGTACCATATATTTAATTGTATGGACAATATTACATATAAGGTTGTCATAATATTTTACCAGGATTAACGTAAGATCCATTTACATAAAATTTGGTGCTTCCAGCTTTAGTAGTATAATTGGCCCATTCAATTTACACAGAAATTCCTGTACAGATATTAGGAGAATCTAATTATTAAAGTTTGGAGTTTGCCCAGCATATTTACAAATACAATGTTACCATTCACAGAAGATAACAGGCACCTTTTGACATTTTATGCACGACAATGACGCAAAGCATATAACGCAATCACCGTATCTCAAATCTATTAAAAACTTGTGGTTGATGTAGCCCGATTTATGCACCGTAATTCGTATCTTAGTATAGCATTTTCAACGAACGATGCCTTGCTTTACTGGAAATATTGCCATTGGAAACAGTTATGTATTAACAAGCGAAAACGTAAACTTCAGTGGAACAGAAGCTTGAATACTCTTCCTACGTGTATACTTGGACAACGTTACAGCTTGCTTGTATTGAAATTTTAGAAAATTTGCTTACATTTTAATTTTTTTTTACGATTTTTGTCTTTTTGGAGGTTTTAAATGAAGATAAGGGTTGTGGAAAATTTTGTTAAGTATGAAATAGTTAAAAATAACAGATAATTATTGTAATAAAAGAAAACTACAAATAAGAAGGGCTTGAACGCTAGACCTCTGAGACTTTTTGCTCTGCTCTTTGGCCTTTTAGATTTCTGCTATATATATGATGGGAGGCGAAGCATCGCCCTTTTTTAAACTAAAACTTAATTTTCTCTGTATACCATAATTTTAATAATTATGGTATTTAATATAAATAATTTTAGTCCTTCTACCTCAAAAATATTTTTAGAGATATAATGACTTTGCTTGACTGGTGTAGTATCACGCACTTTTCAAGTGGTTCTTATTTCACCCAAACTTCTTGTGATCGATAGTAACACACACATAAAAATATTTAATCACTCAAATTGTTGCTGAGATATGCCGAATTTGGTGTTCCTCATATAAGTTCGACATATGGTAAGCTGAGAAAGTGTACGCTGTTAAGTGAAACAACTGTATGGTATGTCATAAATAAATAATAAGTCATATATATATATATATATATATATATATATATATATATATATATATATATATATATATATATATATATATATTACTCAGAGATTGAGTAGATTTTTGTTAGAGAAAAAATGTTTAGAATCGGTTCAGTAGTTTCAAAGTAATTTCATAAATGCAAAGAAATGTTATCTCTTTATAACGGGTGTTTCATTTAGGGCCGTTTTCATGACTTGCCTTTAACTTTACCGCTCATATTTTTCAGGCGTTTGGCTAGTTTTCAATGTCACGACTCTTATTAAACCTACAACCGTAACGCCGAGTTCGCCGAGCCGATAAATTTATCCGAATTTTCTGAAAAGTGTCCTGCCAACTCGATCGATAAAAAACCAAAGCAAAAGCAAAATGAAAACAAATAAAATTGAAATTTTATTTTAAATGCAAACGTGCTCATTATATTAATAAGTTGCCTCGTATTTTTCCAATTTTTTTTTTCTGCTAATTTATAATTTTATTGTGTTTACGTTTTTGCAATTGTACTGTCCACCTCTTCAAATATTGTCCAGGGCTACTCAAAATTGATTTATTATAATTGTGATGTCGTGAAAAGCATTACTCAATATTATTCCGCCTTTAGCATATCTTGCCGTTTCGTATTTTCTTTTTTATGGGTAAGTCGTGAGAACGGCCCTTAGACTTTTTGCATATAGATCACTCGTGACTGAAGTTATTTGGAAATACATTATGGAAAGACACACACCACAACAAAGTCTCCAAATTATTCAGCTGTATTTAGAAAATGAGCGTTCTGTGAAAAATGCACACCATATGTTGCACTTCGAGCAATACATAGTGTACATCATCGACCTTCCGAGCCCACTATTGCCAATATCATCCGCAAATTTGAGTCTCAGTGTAGGTTATTGTCTCCAATTTTCGCGTTTCGGACCTGTCAACTGGCCGCATAGATCGTGTGATATCACACCTCTGGCTTTTTTTCTTTCGAGTTATGTGAGTTATGTGAATTCAAAATTCTTCGTCGATAAGAAAGCTACGATCCCTGACTTGGAAGTCAACATTAGTAGCGTAATTCGTGAGATGCCGGTAGCAAGGCTGGAAAGAGTGTTTGAAATGGTCGAAACTCTTTTCAAAGTGAAATACGAACATTTTTAACGAAAGCGAATCCGAACAAATTATTCGAATTCGAAAACCGGAACACGGGCGATAGTAACATAATCTGAATAAAAAATAAATTATGTCATTTGCACTATTAATGATGGGTATAAACACAACAACAAATAGTAGGGTAGTTGGATCGAGTGACTAATTGCGCAAGAAAATTGAAACGAAGGTATGGTGACGAATCAAAAAGGGGGATGGGTAATTTACAGATAGGAGCCGATAGTATTCAAACAAAGTTGGATAGTACGATGGTATAGAACTACATACATATGTAGTTATATTTCTCTGTACGTTTGTTTGTTCGTACATATTCAAGCGGCAATATTTAATCATGCACGGTGACACTTATCAATGAATTGATGCAATTCTGGTAATGAGAACAACGTTACGAATCACAAAAAAAAGAGTATTTTGCAATATTTACTTGAATTACACATTGCGCGAAATTAAATGGAAATATATATATATTAGAATAAGCAATAATATATCAAATTTCAAATTAAGTAAAATAAATAAAAAATCTAATCAGATTATTTCATGCATGAACAACAGCAACATTCCTCAGAGGAAAACCAATACTTTTGTTTTTTGTATAGTGACGTGACTGACGGCGGCGTACCAAGGCAAAATGAAAGTTGTGAAAATTCAATTTTCACTACGTCTCCAAAAACGAAAAATCAACGCGTCGCTGTTGTTGTTGTTTTCCCTGTCCAAACCACTATGCTCCACCACCTACACCGCTGCGTATGATTTACTTGCTTAGTCAGCAATTTGTTTAACTAATTCCGCTGCGCGGCTGGATGCATTTTGTATAGCATTGTCTGGCATATTATTGTTGTGCAGCTTGTACGCCTTTGACGCCGCGCACTTCCGCTGAACAAAACAGCTTATACAGCACACCCCACCACCCCCGCAGTAACCCACGGATAACTTACCTATACGCTGTCCCACTGCGGTTGAAAAAACATTTCCCAGACTGCCAACATTGAAGAACGAAGCCATTTTTGTTTGTTGTCTTTGACTTAGTATAAAAGTTAACTACTAAATAATTTTATAATAACTAACACACTTTACATTAAACACATAAAATATTGCACAATTCAATTTCAAAAAAACACAAGAAGGAGACGCAAAGTGCGTAATTGTTTTTTTTTTTATAAAATTGTTTCTTCGCCTTCTGAGCGTTTTCGCTGTCGCAGCGTGCTGCTTCTTGCTATTGACTGGCTTAGCAATCACAATGCAGAGTTGGAAAATTTTGTATAAACGGCTGATTGTCGATTTATAGTGTTGTTATCCACTACACTATTAAGTAGTTTTCTAACACAGTTGCCTGTGGACAGCGACTGCGGCACACCATATAAATAAACATTGACTGCGTGCAAATAAATCACACTTTTTCCCAATTAATTGGCGTGCGCTTGTCTAATTGGACGTCAGCAATTGTAGCGTAGTAGTTGATAAATCTTTTTTTTTAGTTTAATTATCAAGTGTAGTGTACGGTGCGTAGCTTGAACAATGATCGACAGCGTTATTGACTATGCCGCTTACTGGTGGTTTCGCTATCTTATGGTAAGTGGAGTGGTGCTGCAGTGAAACATTTGTTTTATCATGCTGTGGATTGTATGAGTGCAATAAAGGTGTCAATTGAAATACATATGTTTTCAATCTAAATTTCTCAGGTGACGGAATTGTATATGGTGGAGAAATGGGAGCGCGTCACCATACGTAAGTAGATCAAGAGTTGAATGCCTAGTTGTATCTTTTACACGAGTAGTACGAAAAAAGTGTTTTCATCAGATTTATCTGTAAGTAGTTAACGCTATAAAAGAGACGTAAAAGATTAGCTTAGTATTTATATGCATATAGCAGCTCGATACTGTATTCTAACCAACTGTTGAGATTTTTATAAACATACATATGTACGTCCGGAAGTCAAACTTAACATGTATGCTGCTTATAATCTTGTATAGAACAGTGAGCTATTATAGTAGAGTTTATACGAACATTTTTTACTATAATCAGTACTTTGCAACGTTCGACAATTGTGAAGTTTTAGAAAGTCCTTTTTTTATTATTGAGCCGACAGTCAGGGCACAAATGGACCAATGAAATATCTATTTAAAACGTATTATAAAATCGACGTATTATTAATATCGATATAATTGCGCTTATTTGTGACCAAGTGGTTGAATCAGTGTCAAAGCCAGTATAACGTTAGGTCCTGCACTCGACTCTCTTGGAAATGGGAAGTAAGAAGTGAAGGCGTTTGAATCGTCTGTTGGGGACATCACTGTCCAATGGTTTAGCCAATCTGTTCTTATGCGTCAGTAGAAAATCATTGTATTTACTTGAAAAGAAGGATACTTGCTCCTCAACAATGGCCAAGTTGCGGTCTCTGTGCAAGGTGGAACCTAGAACGTTACAGTCACATGCAGTTATAAAGCGTAAGGCTTTATTTTGAATAGTCTGAATCCGTTTTCGGTTCAATCGTGCGCAGATATCCCAAATTTGAATACCGTATACTCAAGTAGGTGCGATAATATGCCAGTATACGTTTCTTTTAATTTGGAGAGAAATTATACTCCGCTTGTCGAGAATCCAAAACGCATTCCGAAGTTTATGCCCACAACGCCTTTAATTTGCTTCTTGAGGGTGAGTCGGCAGTCTAGGTTTCCAATTACTTTACCTTCACAGTTTGTCGCAGCGCAGTGCCATCAAGAAAGTTTAGAAAGTCTAGCTGCTGAAAATAATATGGCGTTGTGTCCTGCCAGTAATTTGTTTAAAATTTTGGGTAACTGTCTATGTACCCGAAAGGTTCTATGTGTGATCAGAAAATTGCCTAGATTCCATTTATAATGAATCTGTTTAGTTATGAATTTTTGTATTGCTAAAAAAAAAATAATAAATTTCTGGCCAATTTTGCACTCTGCGTAAAAAGAGTTTTAACTACTTCAGTACTGTTATCTTCAATTCATCAACATTCTATTCACTTATATTAAGCTATATTTAGGGGAGTATATAATGTGTAAAGGGAATAAATAAAGACTTCCAGGGTTTCATCGAAGTGAAATTTTCTCCGCTATAGAAAATGAAAAATTTAACTAAATTCTATTCCAATTTCTTAGATGTCATCTTTGCCTTGCTGTTCTGCGTTATCTGGTTCTTTAACTACTCGGTACTACTCTCGTTTACTGGCTCTCTGTTTGGATCTACACCTATTACGGAAATACTGCACGAGACATCACAACAGCATGGTATTAAAATCATATAAGCAACGAATCTTTAACTTTCCTTTTTCAAAGTTTAGTTTAATAATTATTATATTATGTACATAGTTGTAGAAAATGAGATTTAAACAACAAACACTTTTGAATAGTTATCTAAAGCAAAGTTATCTATCAAAAACAAAGCTTTATCTTTCAAAAATGTACGCATTAAGCTTAGTACAAGCACCATCAACATGGCTATCAAACGAGCGAATCAGCTTAAATTGTCTCAAGTGGTACAACATACAAAAATATTGAAATTGTTTCGAAGTCCGTAATCTGTTCATGTATTGAAGTGGAGAAGTTGACAGCAAGCGGATTTCCTGATCCAAATCCAACGGAAACTACATATATGAGTATGTAGATCGTGCAGTTAATACTTGAGCATGCTTATGCCTTCTGCTATCTGCTGATGTTAATCTAAGAGCCATTAGTATTTTATTATCTACACATGTCACCAACCAGTTAATGTTAATAAATTTGCAATAATTAAATAAAAATGTTATGTATATGTATATTCAGTTTAAAGATATTCTTTTTTTTTTAATTCTCACATTTAATTCAGTTGCACATTCATTATTACAAAAATATAATTACGACAAAGTTCGTTCCATAGAAAATTGTATTTTGAGAAATGTTATTAAGTTAAAATATTCAAGACTTCTGGTATATTGTTAGAGCTAAAACTAGTACGCCTAGCAATTTGAAAAGTTGGCTACTGGACGCACAGCAGCACTAGGTGCCAGCTTCGCCGGTGCATGCAAAACCGTCGGTGTTTGTGTACGCGCCAGTTTATAAAAAATCCAACTCAGCTTAATTAAATTAATTATAGTTATATAAATTAAAATATGTATATTTATACTTCTTGTTACTTTATGGTATTCAAAAGTTATTTCCAAGAAGTTAGAGACCAAACCAACGTAACAATGTACGGCCACCAATACAACGCCAGGTTAGGTGCTTGCCAGCAGCACAGTCGACGATGACGTTGACAGCAGTTCATTATCGTTGTTAGTCTCAAGATAGACAAGTGTTGGATCCTCACCCAGTTCCAGACGACCATACCGTGCGATAAGCGCCTTGCTATTGTTGTTATTATGATTATTATTGTTGTTGTTGTTATTCGCTTGTGTGCGCGGCCATTTACGTTTCGGTTTCGTGTGCGTCAACATGTGCGATTTGAGATTGGTGGATTGTGCAAAGCACTTGGTGCAGCCATCGACGGGACAATGATATGGTCGATCACCGGTATGTATACGTACATGAGTGCGTAAATTAAAATCAAGCGAGAAACGTTTGCCGCAGCCTTCAAAGGTGCATTCAAAAGGCTTTTCGCCCGTGTGCACTAACTGATGGCGTTTAAGTTTTGAAGATTCAACAAAACTTTTGCCACATTCTGCACAGATATGGCCGCGTGGTCCATGTGTATGCATATGTTTGCGTATAGCGGAGTGATTGCGAAATTCCTTGTGGCAGCCTCGATGCGAGCAGTGATATTTGACTTCTAGCTCATTGTCGTTGGTCACTGATGCAGTTTTGTTGCTGAGGTGTGTCGGTGCTATTACTTTTTGCACAAAGGACGTTGTCGGCACTAACGGTGGCGGCTGCGTTCTATTACCATTGTATGCTGTTGACGTCGTCGTTGTAGTTTTGCTTGGCGTTTGCGTTTTCAGACGCACATTCGCTTCGCTATTCTGCAGTACCAATTTTGGTACGGCGGCAGAGTTATTTTTGCTAATTGTTGTTGCTGTTGTTGGTACATTGATTGTTGTTGTAGGTGCTGTAGCTGTTGCGGAGGTGCCACCAAGCGGTAATATCAATTCCGCAGCATGTGGCATATTTTCGATGAGTTCGATGTTGCTGTACGACTCCAATTCTTCGACCCCATCGACATGCGTAGTATATACAAGATTTTCACATGCAATTCTTGTATCATTATCCATGCTCTGACTGCTGTCCTCTGTCACCACTGTTGAATTGTCTGCCATGAATGCTGCTGTAACGACTTCCTCTTCTACAATGGATGCACTGAATGGATCAGGTAATATGACATATTCGCTACCCATGCCAACATTTAGCGCTTCATGCTCATACTTAATGCCTTCATCGATGATCAACGGCAGACTTGAATCGCTGCTTTGTATTGTTTCCTGATTTGAGGTATCGTCTTCATCTTCTGAATTCAAAGACGACCAAAGTGTCACATTAAATTCATCCTGCGTTATGCGTATGGGTACCTTGGTCTGTTTCCAGCGCTTCGAATTGTTTGCATACTTAATGCTGCTCTTGGCACACTGCTCCTTCTTGATGTATTGTTTAAAATCGTGCGTATGTAAACTTGAATTCGAGTCATCATGCGTTTTAATGAAATAATCCGGTTCGATAATCTCCTGTTTGATAGCAATATTTTCCTGTTTTACATTTGCACTATTATAAACAGACAGTCTTTTTTGTTCCGTGTCGTCGTTGTCCTCCAGCTCAGCATATTGCGCTGCAAATTGTTGACGCTGACGCATGAGGAACAGTTGTTCGTCCTCATGTTCCTCATCGTCTTCATCATCACTGGCCTGCTGCATGATAATCTGCGGTGGCATTGCACTTGCCGTTGTTACATTTACCGAAGAGCTTAAGCTATTTTCGTTAGCTGCATAGTATTCGTACATCTCACCAGTTATGAAGAATTCACCGGGATCGACGACTATGTTGCCCTCGTCGATTTCCTCAATCATAAAACTTTCACCGCACATATGATCATTCAGTTCGCTGCTGTACGGATGCTCCACTATAGTTGTCGAAAGCGGCGGAGGCAAGACTTGCGCGAAAGCACCACCGTAAAGCGGAGACGTTGTTGGCGCAGGGGAGGGCTGATGCAATTGCATTGCAGCGGCGGCAAGCGTTAGATCTGGCACGCGTTGAAAGTTGTTGCTCGTCATGCTGTGCGCAATTTGTTGCACAGTAGACAATACGTGCGCTAATTGTAAATAGAATACAAAAAAAAATTTAGCTGCCGTCTATCCGCACAGCATTTACGACGACGACACTGACACCGAGACGGGTACTTTAGACGCGCTATGTATATCGCTCCGTTTGCGCTTTCTGCACTCGCTGGTGATTGTTTCTTTTGAAATTGTTTGCCACAAAGTTTGTTTATGTTGCAAAACGTAAATATTTTGAATTGTGCCGGTAAAATGGCGGAATTGTATTGTTATTTCTTGTCTAAAATGGCTTTGGCTACAATGGTAATGTCCACTCGACGCAAATTGCGCTTGTTGTCTGTCTATATTTGCAGCTCACAATATTTAAGCAGCTGGCAGCACCGATTTGCCAATCAGTGTTGAAAAAATATTCACAGTAACCAGTGGCGCCGGGTCCAGTGTACAACGAAAAAAAAAGGCGCTCAAAATGATTGAAAAATTTTATATATGTATGTCTATTGAATAATTTATTAAATTACGTTCTATAAATTTTTATTTTGCGACCTATATTATGTACATATACTACATATATATATATATATATATATATATATATATATATATATATATATATATATACATATTTTATAATATACGTAGACTATATATATACATATACTATATATATATACTATATATATATAGTAGAAAACTTTTTTTTATACTTTTCACATACAGCGCGAAAAGTATTATAAATAACATTGTTTCCATCGCTTCAAAGGAAGCATCGAAGATCCCAGAAAGCACATACCTACATGTTCGTGGTCAGACGAAACGATCCAATCTAGCCAGGTCCGTCTGATTGTCTATGAATTTTTTTGGGCCCTATTAGCACAATCTTAAAAAATATTCGCTTCAAAATGTAACTCCCATACAAAATACGTACATTTTCCTCAATACGGATGAAGGAATAATGAACAACTTTCTTGGTATCACAGAAATATGATCGGCTGCTATTACACCCGATTCAAATTCAAGGTATGCCATGGCATTTATTTTGTTGTATCAAACATATTCTCTTCTAAACAAAACTGTATTTAAAATAAAATTATTTTGAAATTTTTCCACTACACACACTAAAGGTGATTCTGATAATGTTTGACATTAAGATTTATTAATAATAGTAAAATAAACTGTATTGTACTATAAATTGTGCACTTATATTAGTAAATATTTGAGGCTTTGATAGCTCAATTCTTGAGCGTACTGGCTAAGAGAGGTCGTGGCTTCACAACATCTCGATAAAAAGTGCCTTTAATTTTTAATTTAATTACTAAATATTTCATACGCAAATAAATTATCCACAACACAACCGCCTAAAAGACGAAATTCATGCCAAATAAATATATGAGTACATTTTATTATACATATTAAATAAAAAAAAACTTTAACCTCGGGGGAACCGAATCTTTGATACTATTCAAAAAAAGTTTCAAACTGTGTAATTAGTAGTTGTAAAATATAAGAACAAAAACGTGGGAGGTAAGTTTTTATTAGGGCTACCAACCAAAATGGAGGTATCCCACACATTGATATATATGTGTAGCGTCCTTCCATAAAATGATACGATTGATCTCAACCGGTCCGTGCACGATGAGACGATTAGTCGCTTCACAATAAAACCTACACTATTATTTTTTCGAACAAACTCTGCATTTTTGTTTAAAAAAAATATATTACATTGTTAAAATAAAAAAAAAATACTTATAATATTGTTGCAGAGTCTCCATATAAAGTTTCAGAACAATACCTCAAAATATATATTTAAATACGGACAACAAACGGTTCAATATTTGGAGTTTTCTAAAGAAATGTGAAGAATATAATATAAAAATAATTTTATAACTTTCTAAGCAGTAGAACTTCAGGCAAATAAATTCGCTGCAATTTTTCATCGACATAGTCTTCGTGACGAGGTTTTAAAATCTCCTCACTTGCTTTGAAATCGCTTTTTAAAAATTGCACAGATTTCCGATCGGATGTTAATTGAATATTGTAATAATTACAAAGATCAAATAATTGTTGCTGTTTGTTTGTAAGCTGCAGAATACGACAAACGAAATCAACTGGGACCGTGAACTGCTTACTATTGTAGGCGTGCGCAAAAATTAGGAGTATTTGACTGTAAAAAAAAAAAAAAAATGTTTATACATTATGTAAAGAAATATTATTTAAATCAAGAAAAACGTTAATTTCGGTGGAACCGAATCTTTAATACTCTTCACACTGGCTCTTTTGTGCTCGGCAATGCTGGTGTTTTACTTTAGTTTTTAATGATCGTTGCTTAGGGGTACCTCACTGGCCATCACCCACTGAGATATTACATAAATAAACTAGGTCTCTCCTCAGAAACAGAGTACGGACGCTGTCTTGAGGACTAAGAAACTAATTTACATCTGCTATGCGATTGTCCGACCTTTGCCAGGGTCAGAATTGAGCAGATGAACAGTCTCTTTACAACGTCTGATAATTTCAGAAACACCTCGTCTAAGGTTTATTATCCAGGCTAGGGTACAAAAGGCATCAATTCCTGTAAATGTAGCCGTTACTGACAGGATGGCCCACCGACGTTCTAGCTTTGACACTGAGTTCTAGTTACCGTTACAGGCTGATCGAGCCTGATTCGCAATGACCACTTGCTTGTTTTTGGTCCAAACACTACGCCACGTACTGGTTATGGTTATACATCTTACACATAAGTGTCTCGTTAGCAGTCCTGTCAGTAATCCTAGTTGGTTTCTACCTACTTGGAGCATTGTTTTAGTTCTGCTCGAGTCGAAAACCCTACGAATATTTTCGCTTGGCTAATGGCCCAGCCCAGTGCTTCTTTGCCTTATTTGTTTCGCTGCGGATTAGGTCCTCCCACTGCCACAAAATGGCGCTGATCCTATCAATGGCGTTGTTGTCGAGTTCTTCCAATATTACAAATGCTTCTAGCACTAGTTTGGACGTGATGGAATTTGAGCTTAATGCTTTCAACACCGCATGACTGTCTAGAAGAATTACAATGTCACAGTTACGATGGCCACTATATAAATTATACTATTCATATCTATATATAGCACACAGTTCTTTTTAAAATATAGGGCCTATGACTCCTAGTCTAGTTCCTTCCGTTGTCAAAGATCCAAAGGAAAATCGCTAGTGTATAAGTTGGTCGATTTTGAACTGGTGCTACTTCTAGTTAAAAATGGTATTCATAAAAATATTTCAAATATTGAGGGAATAGGGCAGACGGACTTGGCTACATAGACTCGTCTTTTCATGCTGATCACAAATATATAGAGTCTCCGATGATGTCTTTAAGGCATTGCAATAATTGTGACTATTTTAAAATATTATGTGTGAAGAGTATAAAACAGTTATACCGTCTGAGTTGCTGCATTTTTAAAGCACCAATGGCACAAAGTATATGTGGCAGTTTCGTAAGTTCCAATAGCACAGGATAATAGTTACGCTGATGATATTGCATAGCAATTTTAAAACTTTGCACGAATACGGCATCATTTCGTATGTCTGCAGCTAGCATCAAGCCACGCCATAATGCTTCCGGCGTGCCTAAATTAAAGATTTGATATAGAGCTTCAATAAAACAACGGTTACGCAGCTGTCCAAGCGTCAAATCCTTGCTCGGGATTTCCTCATAACAACAAAGCACACGTTTTAGACATTCTTGCAGATGTTGCTCACAAATTTTTGAATCGAAATTGTTTATTGACTCCTCGCACAGACGATAGCGACTGTAGGCTAAAAATAATATCATCGGCTCCAGCAGGCGCACAGTCTGTTTTGCATTGTAATTTTGCATAACAAGCTCTTGTCTAACAGCGCGAAGTCGATCAAAGATGAAATCATATGCAAAATTATACGGCTTACGCTTATCTAGCATAATGCTGTGGGGAGACAAAAACAAAATAAATCGCAGTGGTTTGATAAATAGCATTGGCCTCACCTACACCTTGAGCAAATATTCCACTGTTTGCTGTAGACTCTTTTCCGTACGCATATCTTTGGGATGTGGTTTTTTAGTGCCGGCTGCCGAACGCGAAAAGGATTTTACCAAAGTACCTGCCTCATTTTTCCGGCCGTTTTGATACTCGTAGAAATGAAGTAATTTTTCTTTAGTACGGAGTTTGAATTCACTCTCAGGACAATAGAGATCACAAGTACCGCGCATTTTTTTGTTTTTAGACGATATAATATATAAATAATGTATATAATGTATGTATGTATATTAATAATAATAATAATAAAAATAGTGCAATTAGTTTGCTGGCAGATGTAATTTAGTATTGTAAAATGTTGCAACAAATTCTGTAACGTGTTTATCAACACTAATTACAATACTCGCACATTGATATCAGTTGTGCATCATTTTTATTTTAAAATAATAGAAAAATATACTAACAACTGCAAGTTATATTGTAATCAACAATCGAAATAAATATGAATATAATAGATCTGCCCGATACGGAGCTTTTGACGATTTTTGAATATCTTAGCTACGATGAAATTGCACGGAAGCGTGAGGTAAACTGCAATTTTTCATTTGTTGCCCCATTTTTAATTAACAATTTCTTGGTGCGCCTATTCTATTCATACTCATAGGTTTGCGTCCGCTTCAATCACATTGGCCAGACTATGCTCAACGCTGGTTTTAATAAAATTGTACGTGAACACGGCATAAATTTTAAGCGCATTAAAGCATTGCTGCCGCGTCGTGAGTCGGAACGACGGTAAGCAACAACAAAGCCAATCAGAATTACCGTTTTGTGTAAACAACTTTGCTCCCGCCGTTTTTATACCTGTCAATAGTCTAGGCATGGTAGTTGCTGAGCAATGTTTTTAAATAGATTTGTATATATCTGACTGAAGGTCTGTATTTTAGTTGCTTTTGATCCAAAGTTGATTTGGCACGCTAACTTTTTGGGAAGCCCTTACAAACCCACCGCTCACTTTTGTGTTTTTATATGAAAAACTGCTTTAGGTATGACAATATTAGCTTGAAATTCAATATGGTGGTTCCTTATGAATAGCTGCTTCATATATATACACAAATGTGCGTGTCCCGCCCACTTTTTTAGGTATCCCCATAAATTTCTTTACTTAAGTCAATATCAACTTGAAATTCGGTATGGTGACTTCTTACGGACGGTCGCTTGACATATATATACTAATAGGCGTGTCCCGCCCAAAATTTCGCGTAGCCCATATACAAATCGTAGGATTTTTGATCCTCTTAGAGTTGGCGTCGAGTTTAGGATCTGTATGAACTCGAGCTGTATGATAAGGTTGACATCCGACCTTCAGATGGCAACATTTGGTCTATGATGACCTGAAGATGTGCCAAATTGCCAGCGACTGGCGCTGGCGCACCTTAAACTACACTGAATTTCGTACGTACTGTCTAGACTGATGGTTGTTAAGCCACTGAAGTGAATATACAAACTCAGCATAAGCAATCGTTTGTATAAGCAATCCAAGAATTAACCTTTTTTTTTGTTTTTCTCGTAATTACGATAGTGCTGCACAGCAAAGCCAAAATTTTACGATCGGAACAACTATTAATCGAAAGTCTGGTGAATACAGCTTCTGGGGTAGGACTTTCCATTTAATCGCTTCCAAGTTAATTTCAAATGATTTTCAAACAAGCTGTACTTTTCATCGCCAGTCACGATTCGTTGTAAAAATGTCTTCCTTTGTCGTTCAAGCAGTTGTTCACAGGTGAACGTATGGCACTCAATATCCTTGCTTCTGTATCATTGCCAGATCATTGACGCTTCCGCAAATAACGAGAATTTGGCTCTCAAAACTATATTTTTTATCACGAATAACTTAATCATGTAAACACTTATCGACTACTAATGACTACTAATATTGTTCACAAGATAGTCAAAGGTACATATTTTATTTATTTCGACTACTACACACTGCTAATGGTATATATAGAAAAACGGCTGGAGCAGAGTTGTACACCTAATAATCTACTTACTCGTATTCACAGCAATCATGGACTGTCACGCCATGCCGACATACTAACATCTATTGAGACACGCATATCTATGCTCTCCATGACGTACTCAAAATATATGGATTTAAATCTCTGCTGTTTTATACCGGGACGCGTACTCGACGAAATACAACGTATACTGCGCTTGATTGCAACATCTTCGAAGCAATTGCGTCCACATGAAGTATTGCAGGAACTCCGTGATATTTCATCAATGGCAATAGAACATTTTGACGAGCGTGTCGCTGTAGATTTTAAATTAGAACATATGGCCAGATTAGCGGCACAGCAATCTGTCAATCCAAGTTTAGCAGAATTAAGCTTTGCCGGTGAAACACCATCCGCTGCACGCTGGAGCGCAATGGTATCGTTGGCTAGCAGAAACGAAAATGCATCTAGATCTAATATGGCTACAGCAAATACACGTAGCTGTGAATCGATGATACAACGTTTGAATAGATTGCTAGCAATTGGACTAAATCCTAATCGAAATCGTGCAAATACAATGAACAATTCAGTACCAGTAACAATTCAATCGTTGGGTACACCACCGCCGCTGCCAGAACCATTGAAACCACTACCCGATTTATATAATGAATGCTCTGCACCGAACCTTGAAATACCAACCAGAACGACATCATCTACTTCACAGCATAATGACAATAAAGCACTGGAAGCAGTACGAGTGCTCAAAATAAGATATACAGCAAATATGCGCCGTATGCAATTGAACCAGCTGCAACAGTCACGTCGCTTACGTGAAGCACACACCGCCATTGCTGAGTTATCGGCACAGGTGTCCGAGTTGAAGAAGCAACTGGAAGATGTGGTCAATAATCTCAAACTGCCGTCAAATATTGAATTGCCAACAACTAGTGGAACTGATGTTACCGTGCCGCTTATGGTAGCGGGTCAAAAACGACAAGGCGAACCGCAACAAGCCGATACAACACTGCCACCCAAACAACCAAAAGTATAGTGCTGCAGCTTTCTGTAAACATAGGGCACATAAAACACTGATAATGGATCGCTTCTTCCTGGTCAGCTATCATAATACTTAAATTTACTAATCATGATCACTTACAATATATCATAAAAATAGTATGATACCTTTAAAGTAATAATGATCACGTCAGACGTTTTGTTTTGAACCAACTAAATGCAGAGGTTCTAAGCCTTGCATTTTAACAGTAAAAATTTGCGCCATTGCTAAACCAAAAGTATAATTGCATTCACCCGACAGTGATTAGTAATCACTCATCATAGTGCATTGGTGAATGCGCCCAAACACTTGGGCACTAAACTTGATTCAATCGAATGAAACTTGATGGTATACGTTATATTTAGAGACTAGTATTAAATATGCATATAGCTTAAGTTACCCAGTAGAACGCAGTTGCCAACTTATATACGTTGGTTTTGTCACTACATAGAATATTTTAAGCTCTAAAGTACTGTTTGGTCTATGAAATTTCTTAGGCAAATTTATCATAATTTACATTGTAACTTAATTTACAAATTTTAAACTCAATGATTAAATTTTAAGAACAAAGACACTAATTTGGTAGCGTTATGCTGCTTAACAATTGTATACTTACATATATTTTAAGGCATCTTTGACTATCTGCAGTTCTTTGACCACAAACCGCTAAATACCAGTAGTCGTCAATATGTCTTCTGAATTCTTTATTCTATATTTCGATAATAAAAATCGATTTGTTACATGTTCATCGGTCTGTCCGTGTAAACAGCTATAGTCTCTCAGTTTTTAAGCTTCACATGATCTTTAAAGTTGGGTGCAAAAGTCGATATTAAGAGCTTTAAGTAATTTTCTAATACAAGCCCACCGCACAATTTCGAGTATGGTTTGAAAAACGTTTTTATAACATGACTAATCGTTTTAAAATTAATTTTACATGAGAAAAAGAGCTCATCTGTATGTATAAATTTTTATATCACACTAGGCGGAGACTCAAAATATAAACTCTTATCTGTATAATTCTATATTTAATTTGTGTAAATTACGCTTGAATGGAATCTTCATGGGCAATGTACTCACAGTAGTGCACGAAAACAAGGATTCGCTGTGTTAAAAAGAAAACTTGTTAGGACCCTATATTTATAACAAACCATTTATGAATTAGCTACTATATATTAGTCTAGTCAATATACTAAAATTTTGTAGTGGATTTATTAATAAAGGACTTACATATACATACACACAATTGTATATAAATATAAACTGTATTTAGTTTCAATTGTATCTGACTTGCAACTATTTCACAAAATTATTTTCAGCGATAAGGCTAATTTCTCACTAGGTGCATACGTAAATAAGAAAAATTGACACATTTGGTGCTTTGGAAATCATAAAAGAATTTAAGAGAAACCGTTACATCCTGCAAAAGCCACTGTGTAGTCGCATTTTTTCGGTAATGATACTTAAATTACTGTTACCGTCAATGCGATATGGTCGTATGATAACCAACTATTTGGACCTACAATTGAAGATTTTGACTCGGACGATACATGGTTTCAGCAAGATGGCTAGAAATTTTCAGTACGAGTAATTTCACGTTTTGACAACGTCAAATTACAGTCAAAATTATGCGAATTGACACATTTGAACTTTTTTTCTGGGGCTACGCGAAAGAATGTGAATAATACTCAAACTTTAGAGCACTTAAACTACTCGACAAGTTAATTATTTATTAATTTACCTCAAACGCATCGATGGTGTTGTGTTTCACACATAATGTCAGAGTCCAAACTTTATATTGAAAATAAAAAGAAGAAAAAACGCTAACCGGCGGAACCAAAGCTTTAATACTCTTCACACAAAGTATCAAGCTGTTAACTTAGCAGCTGCAAAGAAAAAAATATTTGTAAAATCGAACAACCTAAACGTGGGATGTGAGTTTGTTGAAGCCTACCCCTAAAAGTGTGCGAGCAACACAGTTTCAGGACAATATTGTCATATAGTAACTATGTATGTTCCAAATAGTAGGTTGCGTAGATAACTACAAGTTATCGCAATTGTGGCGCAGCAACGTTCAGTCAGTACACCTCAATAATCTTGCTCTTAACTTTTTACATAACAGAACAATACGTAGAAGACTGCGCTTAGACGATTTATTTACGTTGGATGTGCTATACAGGGAGTAAGAAGTGAGCAGTATATAGAAAAGCAAATCAGTTTCAGCTAATGTTCATGCACAAACCAAATTCCAATTTTATCAACGGGGGGGGGGGGGGGTTTGTTTTCCATCGTATTTAATTGTTTTCTAAGCTAGAAACAAGAAAGAATGGTGCTGCCGAGTGTGCCGATGGCATATTTTCTAAAGATTCAAATAAGACGTCAAATTTAACATTTCTAGCTAAATTAAGAACAAAAACTATAAAATTTCATACAAATACTTAGAAAAGAAGGGGGGGCTACCATTTATGTTGGTCCGATTTGTACCTATGTGGTAAAGTTTATTAGACTTTCCCTAAGATACACTGAATTTGGCATTTCTAGCGTAATTAACCATAAAAAAAAAAAAATTGTATACAATAACTTAAAAATTAGTGCCAGGTTAGTATAGAGGCTACCACTTAAAGTTGGATTGACATGTTCATTTAATACATAATCTGAAGAGGGGAAAAGGAGAGTCTTAATCTTTAAACTTGAAGTCTCTAGCTCTTCTAGTGTTCGAGATCTGTTCATTCAAACGGGCGGACACGTCTCTATCGACTTGTCTTCCGATGCTGATCAAGAATATAAACTTAATATAACTTTTTACCGGCAATATCTGGCCAGCTAATCAACAAACCTTGTAAGTGCTCTGATCTAAACTGAAAACATGAACTCATATGTATACACTTGCTAGATTTAAACATAATAAAGACCTTTTATAGATAATTTCATAAATTAAATTCAAATAAAAATTGATACTCAATGTAATAATAATTTTCGAGTTAAATTTATTGTTGCACTTTTTTTCTTCTATATTTAGATAAATACATTGAACATCTAACATAAAACTATGTTTGGATTACTTTATGAGCGACGGAGAGAACAAAAATAATAAAAAGTATATAGGCATATACACTTTCTAGCAATTTGTTGTTATTGATAACTTAAGCGTTTAGCAGAGCAGTACCGCCTATGTATCTATGTATATATCATGTATATATATACATTAGTAAGCGAAAAAACTATTGTAGGTATGTGAATTCGATTTAGATATAAGTATGTGTATACTATTTAGTTTTAATTACATTTATAAACATTGCAAATTTTTAGTAACTTTCGTAGCGGTTTGACGTACTGAAAACAGAATTGCAACTTGTTTTTTTCCTAATTAAATGCTTTGTTTTACAAAAAAAAAAAACACAAAAATATATTGAAAACTCTATGTCTAAAATAAAATTTTGTTGCACTTTTCAAAAATATTAATTGCTCCGATTTCTAATAAAAAATAAAACCGTAGTATAAATTGCAACTTTTTACTTAATTTAGTACATGCTATAGAAATTTTTTTTCTTTGACTACAAGCTATGTGTGTTTTTATATTTCTCATTTTTTTTTTTAATTTTTTATATTTTATATTTTTTTTGTTTTTTTTTTTTGTTTTTAGTTATATACTATGTATACGTATTTCTGTATAAGTTATTTACAAACAAAAGAGAATATATATATATAAATCTGTGTATAATAAAAACAATTACTAGGCAACTATACAAAGAAAAAACATAAAATAAAAATAAAATAATTATTAAGATAAAACAAAAAAGATTTTAAATTTAAAACTTCTTATAAAAGCAAAAACTGAACGTTTGTTGTTATCGTAGTCAGTTCGTATAATCATCTCTAGTTTTTTTTTATATACAGATTATTCAGGCCCATCGAGAAGGGATAAAGCGGTAAATTACACAGAGCCCGGTACCAATGGAATAACATTTGTGTTGGTTCATTATTTTGAAATGCTTTTCATATTTCCATATAAAAATTAGGACCCGTAATTTTTTAGTGCCGGGCCCTGCCGCTTTTTACTCGACAGCCCTGAGAATATTGCTGGAATACCAACAAGTTTTTTTTTTTAGATGTTAGCTGTTTTACAAATTTTAATATTTTCTACGGCGCCTGTGCTACTTGGATTTCTTGCCGCTGCCACCTGCACCAGCACTGCCAACGGCTGTCGTGCGCTTCTGCTGAATTTTGTCCCTGAGCGATTTGATCAGCTGCTGTATGTCATCAACGTCGAAGGCATAGACTAATATGCATTGTTTGGCCGGTAAATTGCCGTTGTTGATATTTTTTAATGCATGCTGCAGACAGTATATATTGCCGTCCTCGGTACGCACCATAGATATATAGAGATTTGCACGACAGAGATCGCATTCGCTTTCGATTGATTTGAGTTGTGGTTGTTGCTTTTTCGCCTTGTTGCCGCTTGGCTTATCTGTCTGCACTCGCTCAGAGTCAGTAACACCGGCAGCCTGTAAAAGTTATGATTTATGATACATCATTATTACATTAGTTTACAGCAAAACAAAAATCGGGTTAAAATTGAAATGTGTAGTTATTAAATAAGCAAGCTATTTTCTTAAATTTTTGTAGTACACACCTTCAGTTGCTCTCTCGCTGCAGTTTCTTTCTCGCAGACATCATTTAGCATGGGCAACATTTGCTGTAGCGTATCCGAATTTGCACGCTGATCATAGCCCAAGGCAAAGAGTAATTGCTCCAGTGAGAACATAGCCGGCTCGCAGCTATCGTGTATATCCTGTAATAAATTGCAAATTATAAGTATCAATGTTTTTTTTATCCATTTTTTTAAATAGTTTTCTACTTACTCTGAAATCATCTTTTGCCAAATCCAGCCACGACAGTGTCGCAAAGTATACACTCTCCGATACCACATAGCCCGTGGCTAAGCTCGAAGTATAGGCGCGTGGAAAAACCACTATAAATTCACCGGGTTTCTGTTCAATACGACACAGTGATACACCGCGATCGGTCAGCATATGTGGTGGCACCATAACCGTATCACAAGGCAACCAAATTGTTTTATTCTGAC
Source organism: Leucophenga montana (assembly GCA_035044765.1). NCBI lineage: Eukaryota > Metazoa > Arthropoda > Insecta > Diptera > Drosophilidae > Leucophenga > Leucophenga montana. The sequence continues at coordinate 695,099 of JAWNNQ010000357.1, read as the reverse complement.
AGTGAGTTGGAATGAGTGTTGTGAGCGCTGCACGGAAATTAGCGCTCTGATCGTCTGGTATGCCATACCACAATTTGGAGGCGCCCGTATGTAGATACTCAATCCATGATAAGCCATGCGGATCGCGATACCAACAACAGGCGGAGAAAAGCATGCCCACATGCAACGTTGGTACCGTTACACCCATCACTGGACCAAGCGAACGTAACACGGAACTGGCATTGTTGGTCAACACTTTCAGATTCCATGGATGACGTGCATAATTCGAACCTTTACCCTTCGGTCCTGGACTTGGAAAACCATAACCCCAGCCGGATGAATCTATTGAACCCGAATGCACGCACACATGACTGTCACGCACTGCAACATGACGCCAGAATTCAGCTTCCACTTCGTTTACCGTTGGATCGGAATTCTTGAACCAGAGCGCCATTGTATTGCGCGCTATGCGATAAAACTGACTGAGCGGCATGCTACGACCTTTTACAATGCATTCCATAGAGACACCGTCAATTTCTTCCTCAGATTCATCATCTTCATCCGATGAGACATCATCCTCTTCGTTAGATACGCTCTCCGTATTGACAAAACGATCAGCATTGCGTCGCGCACGTGCTTCTCGTTTAGCCCAATCGGCTTCGACCTCGTCAAATAGTTTTTGACGTTCCGCCGGAGAGAGTGTATCGTACGGCAGCAGGTACTTGCAATAGATGTCATCCAACTTGGTAACACGATCCTGTGCCAATTTCGGTATGCACATTTCCTCGGCAACTCGTGCCCACTTTTTCTTCTCGATTACTTCCTTTAGACCACCCAACTCTTGCACTGTATGGTAAAGCCGCGGCAAATCCACTTCCATGCCACCGATCCATGGTGGATGATTCATGACTATACTTTGCGTAGCTAAATACTTCTTGATGGCACTGAGCTCTTTTGCACTCGGTCCCCAGCGATGCAACATCTTATGCACATACTGATTGTATGCGGTGAAGCGCATCTCATCCGAAATGCGACACTCTGGCTTGAACGTCGCCGGCGGTATGATTTTACAGATACCAAAGCGTGCCGCAATCGGTGTAATGCGCTCAATGAATTCAATCGGATCGGCAAATTCTTTCTCGGTTGGACGAAAAATGGGCGCTTCAACCATTTGCGTAGGATCATCATGTCGGGGAAAGGCGGTGTTATTTGCCATTTTTATGGGTGTATCATCTTTAAATTTCTTGGCAATCGTTGTTGCACTTGCACCCAGTGCAGCTGAACGCGATTTTGCGGAGCCCGAGAAGAGTGATGAATTGGAATTGACACGCACCAAGGCACCGCCACCTCCACCGCCGGCTGCATTAGCGGATGTCGTAGCTTGTTCCTGCGATTTATACCTAGTTTGTGGTGTGCCACCAAGTGGTACACTTTTTAAGCTATTCGAAGCCGAATTTGAACCTGCAGCTGCTGCCGCAGCGGAAGTACTTGCGCCAACGGACTTCTTGGTTGCTGAGGACGTTGCTGCCGCTTCAGCATTGGCGGCATTAAGTAACGTTTTTACAAGATCATTTGTATTTAACGAATCCGGCAACGGTTTGGAGTTAGTGTCCATCTGTGCTTTAGTTACCAATGTTGCTTGCATAATAACTTTTTGATTTGGACCATCAGGTCCTTCACGTCCCAGTTTTACTGCAACACCTTGTATGCCACCATCACCGGCACCACCGACACCAGCGCCTTGCAGCGGTATATAAAATGTGGCACCATCCGTATCCGAATCGGCATCGTTAGCTACAGCAGTTGGAGGTGGCAATGACGGCGGAGGTGCTGGCGTTGCAGCTTCTGATTTCTTTGCACTTGCACGTGTAGTTTTGTTTTTAGCTGTTGTCTGACCGCCATCCAAGCTTACTTTAACTGATTTACAATTCTCCGTTGGACTGAGCGTCAGTGAGACTGCTGTAGCTGCAGCAGCAGCAGCTGCACGCTTCTTTGTGGGCGAACGCTCGCTGAGTGCATTTATGACAACTGGTGACGCAGCAGCAATGGCACGTTCCTCAGCTTGTGGTTGCAACGTTGCATCATTTCGCCCCAGACGCCGGTACATGGTCTTTGTACTAGGCGTAGCTGCCGCTGCCGAACGATGATCTTCATCTTTGTCAAAGGCATACACGGAATCGCTCTGCACATTGGTGTTGCGCTTCTGTGCAACGACGGCTGGAACACTAGGAGTTTGCGGTTTTTCTGTCTCCGTTTGTTTTGTTGTCTTCTGATTATAGACCGGTGTGCGTTTTGGCGTTGTAGTGCTTGCTGTGGCTGTTGAAGATTTTTGTGCAACTGCTGCCGCTGCGCTAGAAGATGGTGTTGTGGTGGTGCTTGCACTCGCTGCACTTTGGGCATTCTTCTTGTTGTTGCGTTGCTGTTTTGCATTTTGATTTGGTTTCTCCACAGCTGCCCCCGCCGTCGGCGCCACAGTCGTTGCAGTAATGGATTCTTTATCATTTAAAGCCGCCGACGCTACTGTCGCAGTAGTTGCTTTGCTGTTTTGCGCTGTCTTTTTATTGTCGTTGGCGTTGTTACGCTCCTTAGCCGCTTGCGTTTTTACATCTTTGGCTTTCTTATCGGTTTTCTTATCTGTTTGTTCTTTAGCTGTTGTCGCTATTCCAGCAGCCGCAGATGTTGTCATTGTATTTGTCTCATTGACAACATTTGACTTTTGCGTGAGGTTAACCGCCTGCAACGTTGATTTTTCAAAGTCCAGCTCATGTACTTCTGTGCCGTGCGCAGCGGGTTTATTATGCACATCATCCTCTTTGCGATTTGTGGCAACCGGCACTGGAGTTGCCTTCAACGATGGTCCCTTTGCGGACCAGGCGCTTTCACTCTTTACACCGAGATCTCGCGTATTTTTCGACGATGAACTGAACGAAGTGCTCTCCTTGTCGTCACGTGTGGGCGGTGGCGTTGTGGACTGATTCGGACGCAAGCTCTCATCGAAATCGTCATCTAAGTCGTCTTGTATTTCATCGGGATTCGAGGAACATTCAATAAGCCATTTTTGTATTTGTTCGTGCGTCATATTCACCTTGGCCTTTCGACGTTCTTTGCTCGATAGTTGATCACCAAAATAACCCTCCGTGGGTACGACAGGCCCAAGTACGGGCTTGTGTATAGAACCGCACTTACCCAGCGTGCACTTGGTGTTGTCGGGTCCGGAACTCTGTGCCAGACTAACACTCGCAATTCCAAAAACTTTGCCAGATTCCTCTTTACTGGGCATAAGACTTGCAGCTAAAATGCTGCCGATTTCATCCTTGAGTGGATCTGCATTAGCATTGTTAACAGCATTTGTTACATTTGACATAGAAGGTGCAGCTGCTATTGTAGCTGTCGCAGTGCTAGTAATGCTCGTTGCGGCTGCAGCAGCAGCGGAAGTGGATGGCGTTGCAATTGACAAAGACAAATTTGTCACTGTGGTTGGAATGGCCTTTGGAAAGATCGGACCTGCTACAGGCGTGATGCTAACCGCTGGTGATGTTTGTAGACTGGATATACTAACCGGACGCGACGTTGGATCAAACTTCACTGGTGAGGGCGAGTGAAAATTATTGGAGCGCGGAAGAGTCGTGCGATCAAATTTCGGCGTTAGAAAGTTGGGATTGATTTTTGGACATTGATATGCCTCAATCGGCGGCGGATATGTCGTCGGTGGAGTTTGATATTTCAGCGGTGACTGAGTCGTCGTGGGTGACTTTACTGAAGAAGCTGAGAATTGATGTGTTGGAGTCGGCGGTGGCCGTACGTAAGTCGGTGTATGATAGTGTGGTGATGCCTGTGGTAAATACGGACTCGTTTTATTGAACGCACTGGCAGCCATTGCAATCGAACTGGGTCCACTACTGCCGGGCAATGCATACGTCGCAGGCACGTTCAATATTTTTGATGTGGGCACAGGCGATTTCTTTTCGCTTACTTTAAAGGCACCGCTACTAGACGTAAGTGTTGGCGGCGTTGTCAATTGTGGTGAAAAAGACATCAAAGTTGTAGCAGTCGTTACTGTTCCATGCGGAGCAATTGAACTGGACGCTTGCATTAGCATAGGCTGGCTAGCAGTTATTGTTGCCGGAGTAAGAGTGTTGTTGGTTGGCGTGTGCAATGTAGGCAACACTGGTGATGGCGTATGTTTAGTTGTTAACGGTAACATTGTCAATTGAGATGCAGTAATAGTAGGCGGTACAGGCTTATCCTGCGCGCATTCCGATTTTGGAGACTCAAGTGGTGTAGCTTCTTTATCGCTACCCTTAACATTTACCTTAATGGCCAGTGGTTCATCATCAGAGTCGCTAAAGCTTTTCTCCAACTTACGTTTTGTTTCGTTTAACTCTTCGTTGATTAGAAAATCTTCATCATCATCGTCACCGCCGCCGACAGTGCCACCGGCTGCTGAGTCGGCCTTGCTATGTTCGGACTTTGTTTGTGTCTTGGAACACTCAGCATTTGTAGCAGCGATTTTAGCGAGTGCTCCTTTCTTAACCAACATACCTTCAATTTCACGCTTAGGAGGTAAAGGTGGCGCTGCTTTTGATTGTTTTGGCGGACGTCCACGGCGTGGTGCTGGTTTATCTGTAGGCCTAACAACAACAGCTTCACTTGGTGTAGTTGTCGTCGGCGGCGGCGGTAGTATTGGCGTTGGTGCTGCAGCTGCAGGCTTTGGTGATGGTTTGCGTATGGGTGATGATTTTACAGATTTAGCTGCTGTTGCTGATGGTGTTTGCGCAGCATTTTTCTTGATTTCATTTTCCATTTTCACCATTTCTTTGACATTTGGTATATCGGGAAAACTACTAAGTGAGAGATCATCTTCTTCGTCATCAGCCATCTGCAACTTATGTCCAATTATGCCCATATAAATAGCTGCGGCTTCCTTTGTTTTGCGCGAAGGACGCTGATTACGTACTGGTTGACTAGGCGAGCGATTTTTGACATCTTTTTCAGGCTTATCACTCTTCTCTTTACCCACAATAGCTTTACCACGCGGCTGCCGCGTATTTGTGCTAGTTACAGCAGCCGTTGATGCTAACTTTTTTGGTGAAGGTGGCGTTATATCCAATTCAGAGGTTAAACTGTCATCTGCCTTCTTCTTCTGTGCTACGCGACCACGTTTCGGTTTAGCTTTAACGCTGTCAACTATATGATCCTCCAGCAAATCTTCAGCTGCCGGTTTTTGATCAACTTGTGTATTTAACTTTTTTTCTTCTGCCGGCGCCGGTGACTCAACCGCATCTGTTTTGTCGGCAATTTTTTTTGACGCACCTGCAGATTTACGCCCACGTGTTGCATTTGTAGTAGTTTGTTTTTTCGGGCTTGAAGTTTTACCCTTTTTCAGTTTAATTGATTTGGACAATGGTTGTTCATCATCTGAGGAAAAATCAAACACATTCAAATTGGATTTGCCTTTGCCAACATTTTCGCCATTTTCCAAACTTGTTTTGGCTTCTTTGGCATAAATACTGAAATTAGCTTTTGTTTCCTTATTGCTGGCATTTTGATTTGGTTTAACATCATCATTCGATTCTTGCACATTATCATCAACTTGCTGCTTTATAACGACTTTATTTGAATTTTTTTCAAGCTCATTGCACGCTTTTAAGTCATGCTTCTTGGCAATTTCGCCACTGTCTCCATTGACGTCATTACCATCATCTTCGCCGTTTTCCGGCTGTGGTAACACTTTTACGGGCTCAAAAAAAGCACGCTGACGTGTCATGCGTCCAGACGATTCGGGCGATGGTATAAAAATGGGTGATTCAGCTCTTTGCCGTGCACGCTTAACAGGCCCAGCTTTAGATTTTTCGGCAGCTGTAATAGTTATTGTAACATCATTAGTTGGTGCGGTTAACTTGTGCGCCGCTGTTGATGCTGCAGAGGCCGGACGTCCACGTTTGCCCATTGATTTGGCTGTATCACTATCCTTCGAAGGTGTCTCCGATTTACGTTCCATAGAAAATCGTTTCGCTACAGCTGCTATTGGCTTTAAATCACTTTTTGTTGAAGATGAGGGCTTTTCGATTGCTTCTTGGTGCTGTTCAGCAACTTCATCAGCATCGTGTGCTGAATAATATTCATCCTCCTCATCCGTATCGGGTTCAATCATTGATTTACCTTCTTTCGTGCTCGTACGATTTGAACGACGTTTTGTTTCAGGAGAGTTTTTATCGCTATTGCACTTATCGACGCTTGTGGCTGAGCGTCGTCCACGTCGATTACCCTCTGGCCCAATTTCAGCACGCTTACGCACTGCTCCTGGTATGATAGCTGGTTTCTCAATAACTTTCTCATTAGTCACTACTGACTTCTCTGCTATTTCCTGATGCAATTGGGAAGTATTATTTTCTACAGTTTTTGCGGTTGAATGCTGTTGCAGCTCCTCCGATAGTGTCGTCTTTGCTGCATCGGTTTTCTTAAAGCTGCCCTTCGGACGCCCGCGTTTACCTTTTTTTTGTTTCAAATTCTGCGCTGTTTTATTATTTTTCTTTTGTGCCGCTTTCGTCGTTTCCGGTATTGGGGTTTCCGTTTCTTTTGAATTACCCTGATTAAGATAATCCAAGTGTGGCGGCAACGTTGAAGTTCCACGGAAACAGAGAAAAGTAAGAAAATCCTGAGTTTTTGGACGCCTATTAGGCAGTATATCTATTGGTGGCTCGCGACTTTCTGTCGATGTACTGGGTCCCGATGCGGCGGCAGCAGCTGCAGCCGCCGCTGCTAGTGCACTGTAAGATGTCGATGATGTTGGTGCACTCTGGCCCTGTGCAAATTTACGCTGTGCTTGCACTTTGGTTCTGCAAATGTACAAAAAAAGGGGTAATAAGTAATGCATTAGTGAACAAATAGAAAAATAGACAATATTATAGAAAAATAAATACACGAATGAAATAAACGTTGTCTGTGTCATCAAAAATGCATATCTCATTTGTATAGGGTGCTTTTTTTTAAAGGTGTTACACTTTGAATTCAATTAAAATACTACGGTATATAGTTTCCATCTAAAAATTGGCTTTATTAGAGAGATATTGTTATGTTATTTGTGTTTATGATTGCGGGGTTGTAAGCTCGGATATGGCGCATTCTGCAAATCCATTTAACGACCTCTTTTTAAAGAAATAGGTGCTGTATCGCGTACATGATTTGTATAATGTTGTCATCTAAAGTTGCTGATTTGTTCGCATAAACCATTGACTTCACGAACAGGGCACACAGCCCCAATTGTGCGCGATGGCATATAGACTGTTTTTGCTACTACGTTTAGTCCACGGCGCGGATTTTCGCTCGACGGCCGTGCTCGGCTGGACTTTTATGTCGATCGTAAAATGGACGTAAAAAACTGAACCACGGTTTTCGAAATAAATTTGTACAATTTGCAAGGGTTATTCCGGCGCTAGTCTATTCATGATAAAATGGCAAACCAAACTGAATACAAGTGACAGCGTTGTCATATCTGACCAATTTAATACATGTCGGAAAATGGACCCTATAAAAAAAGACCGTCTGTATAAATATATAATTGCAATTTTCACAGACACATACAGAGGCAGAAAATGCAGATCCAAACATACGCACGCACCTGCATATAAACTCCATATTTTCTGCTGCTGCTCCCCACTCTACAGCAACAACATCGTACATCTACACCAAATCACCCTTTTCATGGTTATTATCAGTATAAATGTAGTTGCTTCGTACGTCTTACCCATCCATCTAACCATATTTCCCCACCCACCCACAAATGCACACGCACGCAAAGCGTACCGAACTCCATATACCACCACCACCACAAAGACACCCACACACACATGCATAGAATTACACACGTACTACGCTTCTAAGTCAACAATTGCAACCACTGCGTCAAATGGTTTTTTTTTTTTTAAATAATTTATTTTTTTTTACTTTTTGCTAATTTATCTTCACATAATTTAAACAATTGAACATAAGCGAGCGAGCGGGCTCGCGTGTGTGTTCTTCATCTCCGTAACTAACCTTTTGGGCATTTCGGGTGATGACTCCACCGCTGCCGCTGTTGGCGCTAACGCTGCTGACTGCGCTGCATTTGGTGGAGTCTCCGTTTCTTTACGTCGTCGCTTGTTGTTGTTGTCTTTAGAGACAACCATCTTTGTTGTTGGTGCAATTTTCGCGCTTTATTTTTTCTCTTATATTTTTTATTATCTATTTATTTTTCTTTTCTTTTCGTTTCGTTTTTTTCACAATGCATGCAAAATTTCTTTTTTTTATATTAAATATTTCTTTGTCGCTGACGTTTTATAGGTTTTTTTTTTCTGCAAAGTTTATATATGTATATTATGTTACACTGTCGATATTTATTCGATTTTTAATTGCGTTTTTCACTTTAATTTTAACAACGAACACCACCACCACCGCACAGCTTTTTTTTGGTGCTGGTGCTTATGCTGCTGCCCATTAAATAAATCGAATTTTCGCTTCATTTTATTTGTGTTGTGCTTGCATTTTGCACTTATGAAAAATAAACGTTTACATGTCTCAATGTCTCTAGTTTGTAATTTATGTATTTTAAATGCAATCCGCGTATATTGAATAACTTAATTTCGCAATTGAAAAACACACATCACACAAAAAAGTTTTCTTCTACTTCTTCTTATTTTTCGTCTCGTAAATCATGGCGGATACGTACAGTGTCCCCGAATACGAAATATTAAAATTAACCAGAGTTGCCATTTTAATTACTTAAATACAATTAGCCGTTATTTTACTGAAATTTTGAATATAACATGTTTATATTATTTTTTTTTGTTTGTTACATTTTTTAACACAATATTTCTTGCAGGTTGCTACTGTTTGCAGATTGCTAAATTTCGATATTCTAGCAGTACCATAACCTAAACTCCGAACTCAAAAAATTAAAGGCATTAGCACAGTGTTTTCTGCACAAATTGTGAAATTTTAATTCTTTAAAAATTTAAGAATTTAATGCTCCTGTGCTCACAAACTAACAATGTTGTGTTGAGTTTTCATACAATTTACATAATCCTAATAGAAATCCAAACAAATCTTGAATTGTATTTTTTTATGCATTTTCCAAAGTAGCCCCAAAATGCATATTGATACATTTGTTGGCTTGCATGTTGCCATATCTCTCCTTCTCTCTCACACTCGTTTTCGCTTGTTTACATATATGCCACTTGTTTCGAATATAAGCGCTTCATGCTTCTGTGATGTTTATACAATTGTTGAAAGTTGTTCTAGTTTTTCATTAAATGTGTAGAAATCATTGGTGAAACTCTCTACATTTGGCAATTTTGTTAAATTGTTATTTTTTCGCCCCACACATAAAAAAAAAAGTTTTTGTTTTTAGTTGTACATCTTAATTTTTTTAATTTTTCATACAATTTTTCTGTTCCAAAATCAACACTTAAAGCCGCAACAATGAATTTTAGCTTTTATTTTATAGCGATTTTGTTGCTATTATAATGTACTTTATTATTCACAGATTAACATATATATAAATCAATTTTTTCACTTTTCAGATATAAAACACTTTCTTTTATTTTTCTTTTTTTACGCCAAAACAAAACAATTCAATATATTTTATTCAATAGAAGTTTTATTCAATAAAGTTTTTATTCTTTTTAGCTGATTCTTCTTTTCAAGCATTTTAATTCTATTCAACAAAAAAGTTATATTTTAAATAATTGTAATCGAATTTACCACATCATCATTATTCCACATTGAGTGAATTTTAATTTAAGTTTTTTTCCAATTGGCGAATTTACCGTTTTGCTCTTTGAAAAAAAAAACCAATTTGAGTAAGTTTTTTTTTCCAATTTTCGAATTTACCGTTTGAGTTTACAAATTTGAGTGTTTTTTTGGCAATTGTCGAAATTACCGTTTGAATTTCATTCTGTCGTTTTTTGGGACTTGCATTCATTGATTGGTATTTTTTAAATCAATTAAGCTGATTAAATTCGCTAGATAGCGCTTATTATTTTATTGATAGATTTCAGTAGATGGCGCTAATTTTGGGAGTCAATTCGCTAGATGGCGCTTATTATTTGTTATATATTTCACTAGATGACGCTGAATTCGGGCATCAACTCGCTAGATGGCGCTGCTCTTAGTGCGAAACGGGTCCGAAACGAATTTCCTTACCCGATTTTCGCGCGCGCCCTTAATCCTAAATAATAAAGTAAATTTTGAAATAAAAACTTTAATTAAAAATACATACATATATAAATAAAATCAATAATGTCAAAAGGGTCCGAAACGGGTTTCTTGAACCGTTTTTAACCGATTTTCGTACTTAATAAAGTAAATTTTTGAATTTCCCGTCGGCGCTATAAATTGTTTGGAAACAGCGTAATTTGTGAATGTGGCCCAAACTGACTAGACATACGCGCTGAACAGTTTCTTAAACACTGAAATAGAAACTACATATAATTAAAAAATATATAAATAAAATCAATAACAAATATTACATCCAATCAAACAAAATTTTAAAATTAAAATTTTTTTAGAGCGTCAAAACATTATGCTAACAAACTGTATGTATTTGTTTTGCTGTTAGCAGATAAATAAAACAAATAAAAGCATTTTACAAGCGCTCACCACAAACTTCAGCTGATTCGAAAGAAATGAGCATGTCTCACCACAGCTCAAACAAGTTAGCTCATTTTTATCAAAGCTCAGTTGTTTATTACCCGGCTGCGCTAGCGGCTCGAAAACGCGCAAGCAAGAAAAATTTGTTCAAGCCGAGGCCAAGCGAACAAAACAAAAAAAAAAACATAAATAAATAATAAAAAATTGACTGTGAAGAACGTGTTCGGTTCGCCATCATCATCTTTGTGCAATTGTATGTAATACGTGCGCGAGTGTGTGTGTGTGTGTGTGTTAACTATTTGTAGTTTTTGGGCTGTTGCACCCACGGTGCACACACAGATACATTTGCATAATATACTTTTTATATGTATATTTCATTTTTTTTCTATACAATGCGATGAACGCATACGAAAAATGATATAAGCAATTTCTATATGTATATTGTACATACATATATTATAAGTATTTGTTTGTATGTTTCTTTCTATTAACGCATCAAACTTGGCCTAAAAAAATGTATATATTTAATATTTTATTGCTTTGCAAGTACCACTTTCAGCAACAATAGCAAACATTTGAAAGCTATTGCACCGATTTTGGTTTGGATTGAAGCTTCGCAACGAAAATAAAAGTGAAAACATCAATTAACGAGCAAATAATTTCTTAACTGTTATGGCTATTTGTGTTGATGGCATTTTTTAAACTTATTTTACACAGTTTATCTTTTGCTCGTTAGTTTAATTTTTGCGTTGGTTTCCCCCTGTCTTCATAAATGCTGCTACCTATTCATTATGCGCCAAACAGACACAAAGTTTAAACTAAACTAATTATTTTCTAAACGTCAAGTGAGGCATTGAACTATAATTTTTTACAGCAGCTGAGCTCCAGCACTCCATAACTAAAAAAAAATAAAGCAACAACATCAAGAAAGACATTGACAGTTGAAGCGAAATATTTTATATATATATTTTTATATACATACATATATAAAGTTTTAAGATCGCTGCACACTGGAGCGGAAATGGTTTCGTTTCAAAGAAACTTGCTTTGGTCATTTCCGTATCAGTTTTAAATTTCAGTTTTCTTTATAATATCAGCAAATATACAGATAGTTTAGTCAATTCGAGTAAGTCTGGTTAAGTTATATTCTGTTAAATGGATTTAGAAGTATGTCGACTGAAAAGCATTTTTTGTACAGAACTTTATGTTATAACAACCATGATAAAACATATTCAGACACGTTGATATTGGTTTCATGTTGTATAATATGCGTTTCGTAGCACTCAAAAGTATGATTAAAAATATAAAATATTTATGACTCACAAATCATATAAAAACACTTGGCGTTGCACATGAATTTTGTTGCATACACTCACATGTGTGTACGGGTATGTACAAGATATACAGGGGTCTACGCCTGAAGTGTTACCAATTAAAAATTTTGTAATTTTGTAATTTTTTTATTTTTTTTATTTAAAAACTTCAGTTTATCGTAAAAACTTTTGAAATTTTAAGAAGACTATGTTATTGTTCGATATAGCCAACTTTAGCACGGATAATAGCATCGAGTTTGTCCGGGAAGGCTTCATACGCTGTACTAATGTGGTACAATGGTATTTGGACCCATTACTCGGCGAAGAATATTTTTTAGTTGATACTTTGACCTTCAGAATGGACCATTGGGTTTAAGACTGGGGAATATGGTGGCCATTGATGTGAAGAAATGAAGCTGGGATCGTTATCTTGTAAAAAACGTGGGCTTTCTGTGGCTTTATGAGATGGTGCCTTGATGTCTTGATGATGTCTTGTTGAAATGTCCAATAGTTTCTACCGAATTATTTACGTGCCCAAGATAAAATCTTTTCACGTTACATTTATTGATTTTCCTTTTGCATCCTCTTCAATGAAAACGAGTGGTGAGCGTCCTGTGGCAGTTAACGTGGCTAAACAGCCATCACTGATGCAGGAGTTTGCTTTCGCAGAACACTTCGCTGGTAAAAATTCTCTTTTGATTTGCAGCTTAACCATACACGATCGTTTTGTTTGTTCACATATTGCTGATCAGCAACCGTTTCACAAAAAAAAAAACACATTTTCAAGCTCGTCACTAACATGCAAATGTTTTAATACCTTTGCTTTTGCAAACCTTTTGCGCAGGTGTTAAATTTTACACTTATGTATTTTGTAGGGCTCAAATCATAGTTAATTTTTTAATTTTGTGTTTTTTTCGCCAATTAAACTGCGCTTTTTCGTGGATTACGTTGAATTCTGGCCATCATCTTTCTAACCATTTCCGCCGTTGTTGCTTTTTTTGGATGTCCATCATGTTGTTTTCCGATGCTACCAGTATCATGGTAACGTTTAATGATACGATACAAAAAAATTAACAATGGCAATGACAAAGCAATAACACTGTTGTGTTTAAATTCCATTTCGATAACTTTTTTTAACTGCGACGTAAAATGATATGATACCGTAGGCTTGTAAACAACATAACAGACTGACGCTTGACAAAACAAGAGCGAGCTGTCATTAGCCGTTTGATTGCTACAGCAGCGTAAAGTTGGTAGCACTTCGAGCGTCGACCTCTGTATAGTTGTAAAATATGTGACGTAATATATGAAAATGTTAGGGAATTTTTTAATTTTTAACTCAATTTTTTTTTTTTTTTTATTACACAGGTTTATAAATTAGAGTCAACTTTTGAACGAAGCCTGACGAAAGATTTCTAGCAGCTCCAATTTTTGAGTTATATGAAAAAAAAACCCACATTTAAAGGGTAACTTCAAAGCAATGATTATACCTACGGTTTTAGTTGCTTGAAGTTGATTTTTCTTGAATAATATATCGTATCAATCATCTATACATCACGTTTCAATCAAACTAGCTGTTTTAGCACTAAGTGTTAGTGTTAGTGTTAGCGATTCAATCAAAACTTTTGATCTTTCATTAAAACTAAATGCCGATAAATTTCAAAGAAAATAAGCGGCGTGTGTTCGAAATCAGCTAACAAATATAGAAGCTATTAACATTTTATGGTTTTCTGATAAATAAAACAGGTGTTTTTAGCATTTTTAACGAAAACTAAAGCTGATGGAAAAAACGGTCAACTGATTTGTTAGTAAAGTTATATCAGAATCAGAAAAATTTGTCAGGTGTGGTTGTTGTATCCATCCAATATATAACTTTTACGTAAATAAAAATTCCCAGATATCTCGTTATCTATTGACGATTTCGAAAAATTATGTTCATGAAAAAAAAAACTGTAGCAAGTTACTAAAAATACTAACGTATCCGGGAAAATCACAATTGAAAAAGTTAATAACTATACAATTAAGGTGTTCAGCATATTGGTGGAGAGGGAAATACAAGCTTCAAGTCTCTATCTCTTATAGTCTCCAAGATCTCGTTGTTCAAACAGACGGTCGGACGGATGAACGAACATGTCTATACCGACTCAACTTTTGATGCTGATGAAAATTAAATATATGCTCTATGAGAATTACGACGCCTCATGCTGCCTGTTACATTCATTTGTACATACTTAATATACCCTATAGGTACAGGCAATAAAAATAACATAAGTGGACGGTGAGTTTCTATAGGGGCTACCCCAAAAAGTAGGAGGATACGACTTTTTAGAATGTGTAAGTGAAGCGAAAGCCTATAAGAAGCCACTGATATTGGTTTAAATAAAGAAGTTTTTCATAAAAACACACATAAAACGGTGTTGGGTTTGTATGGAGCCAGACCAAATGAGGGCTTGGCATATCAATATGAATACTATATAAACTTTACATTAAAATATCAACGTGCTGGCTTTAAGCAGGATATAAAAAACATTTATCCAACTAGACGGACGGACGAAGAGACGGACATATCTAGATCGACTCGTCTCGACATGTTCATCAAAAACATATATACTTTATATATACTTTACAATGAATTTTAGTAAAATGTGATCAGCGGACCTGATGAGCACTCGCAGCTGAGTCCAAAGCACGTGCCTCCGCAACTAAACATTCTTTGTATAACAAAAAGTTGTTGTTATTGTACGCTCTTCGCATTGAGAAAAAATATGTAAAATATTTCGCTAAATAAAACTTACATTAAAAAAGAATTAAACAAATTTGTTTGTTTTAAAATAAATATTGAAATAATATTTGACCATCTACGGTAGGGTATAATAACATGGTGCTAGGTGATACGGAACATTTCAAATGATCTAATGTATGTTGTAGGCCTAGTAGAGTAGAAGATTTCTGTTTTTTTTAATACTCTAATAGTTTATAAATTTAAATTTATTGTTGTACTAGTACCTCTCCTTCCCCTGCCACTCATTCCCCCTTCCCCACCTTCCACAAGCTCCTTCTTATTGAAACAAAAAACAAAAAAAAAATGGAAAGAAAATCTAAAAAATCCAAAAAATTTTCTGTTTATCCAATCGCTACGCAACTCATAGGATTACCCACGGGACTATTTTGAATTTGCCACTAATCGGTTGAGCGGTTTCGGAGTCTATAGGGAATACACATACATACTTCCATTTTTATATACATATATAGATAAAAATCATAAACTTGATTTTCGTTTATTTTGAATTATCGTTCCAAAAACAAAAAAATTTTCATGCTGGCAAACCAGTGTACCAGAGCCGCTGTTGTTGTTGTTGTTGCTGGCTTTGTCAAGATTTGATTTGAGAAACTGGTTTTCCAATTCATTTCATCTCTCGCCTTTGTCTGCTCTACAGCGACGAGTCGAGTATATTCACTTTTTGGTAGTACCCACGCAGATTACGCGATATGTCTTAACCAACTATGGAGCGATACACTTTGTACATAGTATTGTATTTTAGGAAAGCAATAACCGTCTATAAGTAGGAGTACAAAGTTATTTGCATACATAGAAGAAACAAATATTCATAATATTTTCGGAATTTCAACGTATCCGCCGGAGCAACAAATTAAATTTAAATTAATTTTGTTATTCATTAAGCATTCTTAAATGATTGTTCACTAATTAACTTTCGCTTAATTATAGGTACAACCATTTTCTAAATAAACAAAAAACAAATTAGAAAACAACATGCTGAAGGTCTAGAACGCGAGACAAAAAAAAAAAATAAAAACATTTGAAAACCTTGAAGTTGTAGCAGCAACCACACTGTAGAAGCAACCACAACTAAGCAAATATGCCGCGCAAGCTGCTCAAATTTCTCATCATCTTCGACAATACATCGCTATTGTATTTTCCTGGACAATTTCTTTCCGGACGTGTACTGATCGAGCTACAGGATGAAACACCCGCATTAGGGCTGCATTTTCATGTCGTCGGTGAGGGAGTGGTACGTGCAGGCACGGGACGTCAGGAGCGCACATACGACAAGGAGAACTATATAGATTTTCGCATGCGACTGTTAGGTGATGTGGATCAGGGACCATCTGTGCTGTCACCGGGCATACATAGCTTTCCATTTAAACTCGGTTTACCCGTAGGATTGCCATCCACATTTCTCGGACGTTACGGCTGGATACAATACTACTGTAAGGCTGCATTACGTGAGCCAAATGGCCTGATACACAAAAATCATCAGGTATTCATAGTAATGAATCCAATAGACTTGAATCTAGAGAAGCCTATATTGGCGGTGAGTTGCTTTGATTTGTTTCATGCATTTGATACATAACTAATATTTGATTATGTTGCAGCAACCGTTCACCTGCGAAATGGAGCACAAACTGGGCGTGGCTTGCGTTGGCGGTGGTCAGGTTAAGTGTCGCGTAGCTTTGGATCGTGGCGGTTACGTGCCGGGTGAAAATATATCGGTTACAGCGTATATTTCCAATTACAGCAATGTGACTATTAAACGTACAAAAGCATCGCTGACAGAGGTGCATAGTTTTGCATTGATTTATGGAGTTACACATAAATTAATTTATAAATATTTCTCACAATTTTCCAGACCATCGAATATCTGGCGCGCGGTAAAGTCGTGCAAACAGAGAAACGCGCGCTGGCGGTGCTTGTACGGGGCAAGATACGCGCCGGTGGCAAGGATGAGTGGCACAATGATAGCCTCTATGTACCACCGCTGCCACCGACAAATCTACATGGCTGCCATCTTATTAAGATCTCGTATGATGTATTCTTTGTTATCGAACCGAAATCTATGGAGAAGGAGATTAAATTACAGCTGCCCATAGTCTTGGCAACATATCCATTTCGTAATAATAGCAATGATGTATCTAATACTTGGCCAGAATCGGTGCTGAAACCCGATACGCATTATCCTTCAACGCTACCCATTTTTCGTCCCTGGCTGCACGAGAAACCGGAATCGTGAGCCCGCATATATATAGCAACAGTTTCGCAATATCAGCCATAATATATTTAACAAATATTATTTTTTGTATATTATTTTGCTTGTTTTGCATTAAAAAAGAACTTATATTAACATTGTCAATTTGTATTATCTGTTTTGTGTGTGTGTGTGTGTGTGCTTATACTTTAATAATACTATAAGTTTACATGCTCACTAGAACAAGTACATCAGGCTGCCCACAAAGCCACAGAGTAGTAGCTCCTATATCCATTGCTTTACAAAATTGCCAAATTTCCACTGGAGTTCGTGTAACAATTCGTTAAGGTGTATACGCTGGAACAGAGATTCCTTATGCTACATGCGACGCCGGCTGCTGGAGCGCTGAATGACGCAGCCCTTAAAGGAATTCATGCGCACATCGATCTCACCTTCCTCCAGCTTTAAATAATTAGTATTTTAATTTAGGTTAGATAATTATTCATAGTTTAGCTAACATTTACTAGCCTCATCGAAAGCATATATATCCTGATAGCATGAAGGCGATATGCAACGACGTATGCAGTTTAGTTTAGTTACTCCCTCCAGCGGTACACAGGAAGGCTGTTGCTCACAGGATAGTTCAAATTCATGATAGCTAATTTCCTGCAATTACAAAGCGTATTAACTGACTGCCGACTAAAGTTCATATATCATCAATATTGACTCAACAAATTTAGTCTCAATAAGAAATTTAATATTTCTTGTATTTTTTGGGAAGATATGAAAAATCAATAGCTTACATTTTTGCTTGTTTCCTTGTAGGCATACTCTGGAAAATGAAAAGTAGCTGCCTTGGGTAATATTTTACCATTGACCTTCTCCTCCAGCGTAGAACTGACAGCATTTATGGTTTTTATTGTAACAAATAATAGCACTACTAATATTTTGGACATGTCTAACTGCTAAAATTCACTGTGACAATGTCTGTATGTATGTATGTATGTATGTATGTATGTATGTATGTATGTATGTATGTATGTATGTATGTCTGTATGAATGCATGTATGTAAAAAAGTCTTACCAAGTAATTGTAAACTGCTTGATTTGGCAGGACCTGTCTAATGGGAATAATTGTACTTTTTGTTGTTATAGAAATGGTTTCTAATGTATAAAAGCAATATTTATGTTTATCTAATATAATGGTTTGGAATTGAATTATTGAATTATAATTTATTGTTGAATTTAACGAATAAAAGGAAATATTCGTCCATTCGTCAAGTGTTGCCAAGTAATTTTATACTGACAATTACTTTGAATCTCATTTAAAAGTGTTACCAGGGAGAATACAGTTTTTTTAAACCGCTTTATTATAATTTTACTGTTCCTGTCATGGTACAATAATATGGTAAGGCCGTCAGAGTGACTGCTCTCGCATTTCATAAGCAACATGTTAGTGCACTTTGAGGCGTTAGTGTACTTAGGAGGCTCTACAACCGTCTATAGGTCAAGGCCGCAAGCAGAAAAGTACACCATTCACTGTAGTTTAGTGAGCGCCGGCGCTAATCGCACTAATCTGGAGCTTCTTCAGATCATCATAGACCTGATCTTGCCATCTGAAGCTCGAAAGTCCTCTCTGAAGCCGTTCACCAATCAAGTTCAAGTCTCCGTTTTAAGCCTTTAGTACTGGAGCTTCGGGGTTCATCCGGATGAGGTGGCCAGCCCAGTGCAGCTGCTGGAATTTAATGCACTGGACTAATTTAATGCGCTTTGACCGCATCAAAGGCGTTTCTCCTCTTTCCGTTTCTCACGATATCGCTCTCCAACAGCTCGCGTTGCTCCTTACTGCAGAGTTCTTTTGTAAGCGGCGTCTCTCTCTCTCTCTCTCTCTCTGCAGTAGCTTGGCGACACTTCTCGTCATACCAAGGGTTTGTCACAGGTCTGGTGTACATAATGACCTCCGTATCCATGGATTAGGAGATATATCTCCACTGTTCACCTATATCTTCAGAAGCCGGAGAGGACCCCGGAACAGTTGGGAGAGTCTGGCTGAAAAGGTTTCGGCGGTCTGTTGTGTGTTGGGAAGTGCGGAATGCACCATGCTGGTGCGTACCTAGCCTGCCACAATGTATTGGTCTAAGTCGATGTTGGGACCTCGTACCGTTCACACATCTAACACGCTCGATGCGTGCCTTCCGTTGATCACAACATGATCAATTTGGTTGCGTGTATTTTGATCGGGACTGCGCCAAGTATGTTTCGGTGCGGAAATCTGGTGCTACTAATTACCATGTTCTGACCTGCGGCGAAATCGATTAGCATTTCTCTATTGCTAAAGGCTAAGTTACCAGACTATTCGGGCAAAGATTCCTTCCTTCCTAATTTTGGCATTGAAATCGTAGAGACGTTCCAGACGCTCACAAAATTCATCTTTGGACACATATTCTGCGACTTCCGTCGAGGCATGTGCACAAATCAGGCTAATGTTGAAGTATGTACTTAGCCTTGATACGTATCGCGGCCGGGCGCTCGTCATGGTGACAAGACCTCGTGGCTTTCTACTAACTACGGAACCGCATACAAATTCGTGCTTCTTCGCATGGCAACTATAATAGATGTTACAGGATGCCTTTTTTGTGCAGCCCTGTCCTATCCATCGCATTTCCTGTATTGCGGTGATGTCAGTCGAGGACATCAACCAGCTGTATATAATCCAGCTGTGGATTGACAGGACATTCTAGGTGCATATCCGTAAATCATGGTCCTTAAATCGTTTGCGGGGTCGTCAGCAATGGGGAATTGTATCCGTGGCTTCCTGTGTGTTTTCATTGGTAAATTATGTTTTGCGGTGGCTGGAACTAAACCCAGCGCACCAACCCCTAATTAAGGGGAGTCGTTGCCTTCTCACAATTTACTCACTACGGAGATTCCGTGGCTTACCTAGGGGATATGTGACCTAACGGACGTTTGTGAGCAGCTTGAGTCGTTTGCAAAATAATCGTAATTTGACCGCTCGCAAGAGAACGGCCAGAGAACTTGCCACTTCTGCAAACGAACCCATAAATTAAATGATTTTTTTTATTTTTAGAAATTTATTGATATTTTTACAATCACACTACTTTGTTTTGATTTTGTACGCTACTTGACTGCTTGTAATTGGTGGTGGAATTCTAGCAACCCAGTCTTATTTAAGGGTTGTGGGGTTTGTCTTAACAAATGTGTTACGTGACAGAGTAGTTGATGTTTTACTAAGTAGTTTTTATTACGCTACACAATATTTAGAGGAAAAGCAACTTTAAAGGCATGTATAATTATTAAATACTTAGGCATAAATAAGAAATTGGTATATTCCGAAGTTTATACTAAATGAACACAGAATTATTTTATAAAAAAAAAACTACACTACAATATACAACATTAAGAAAATAATGTAAAAGGTAGGCATGTTACGTATCGCAGTTTTTGTTCAAAGCATTTTCCCGCCCGGAAAATCAAGAGCGCCAAACAGTAGTCATAAGAGCACAAGACGTATTGTTCTCATAATTATTTATAGTTTATTTTGAATTATTCGCCATGACTGTAGAAAAATAATCCCGGGAAGTATCGCCGGGAAATTCCAGGGGTACTTCCTATTTAATACTTACTATTCAAACTCTATGTGTATATATTTCAGCGCTTCTTCGGTCTGTAAATAAAATATATGTATGTACTATGGCTGTAAAGTGAACGAATTTTTATAATGTTTCAATTAGAACTTCATCCGTTGCACTTACCATGCATATGTAAATGTTTCACAGTTATAAGTGGCGGCAAATGAAATCCATAGACCGCATCATTTGTATCTAAGCACTGCAGTTCCAGAAATCTATTCAAACCCTCATGCATGCGACGCACTGTAATATATAGGAAAATCTTTAGTTCAACTTGGTAAAATATTTGAACCATGGTGTGCTTACCCAATCCTTCGTGCGTTTTGTTCAGTACTTGCAGACTTTCATAATGCTTTTTGGGCACCGCAAGATAATGATATTTGGACGCTGGTTTTATATCCTTAAATTTAACGTATTCATCGATTTCTACCTCTAATTATGTTTCGGGAGCTTGACCGCTGGCTATATCACAAAATATGTATTTTTTGGTAGACATTTCTGCGGATAAGCCTACCTTATTAGTGTTGGAGAACTCTTATAGTGCAGTGTGAGGTCATCTAATTTTAAACCTATAGTAGCTGCAAAGAATAAACTTTCGAAGTATTTTCAATTCTTCTAAATGCTTCATACACTGATTGATATATGAGTTTTTAATGATTATTGCGAAAATATAAAACGACTATAGCTAAAATCAGCTATTATTTACAAAGTATCCATTTTTTTTTTTTGCTTTGGATGTGACAAGTCTATACACAAAACAAGCAAAAACGTTAACTTCAGCGGTATCGAAGCAAAAATACTCTTCACACTTAACTGTTAAGTTAACCTTGAATTAATTGGGGGTTGCATTAAATTTTAGTTAACTATTAATAAATTAAAATAAATAAGAAATTTTATAGTTAACCCGGGATACTCTAATGCAGTTTTTAAATTTCATTTAAAAAATAAAAAATCAAAAATTAAAAATTAAAAAAAAAAATGAACCCGACAGTTCAATATCCTGTAACAATAAAAAACAATAAAGATCGTTTACTTCGGTGGAATTGAAGCTCTTATGTATATATACCATTCGCATGAAATAGTAATTCGTGTACTATAAGTTCAACCGGGTGTTTTTGTGCCATGGGTGTATGTCCGTAAAAGACTACTATATCCATTGACTGTAATAAGAAAGTTCTTAACACGTAAACGCAAAAGTGGGTGCTGCGTTTGTATGGCGCTACCTCGAAGCGTGGGCAGAACACGCCTATTTATATTTATGAGTATTATCTATCCCTAGTAAGACATCATATCAATTTTCACGTTGATCTAGAGATAGTAATTAAAAAGTTTATCATACAAAACACAAAAGGGTCGGTATGTGATCTGAGTATGGAAAATTTGAATCTAAAAACCCAAGTTTGTTAGTTCTGGCTTTTATATTTCGAACTCTGTCACTCTTTTTTCAGCGTGCTACATATAATTACAAAGAGGGGTGGATTTATTAATACTTTTCTAGTTTAATAAATGATACTTTGGTAATAGTGCGTACTAAAAGTACACACATTCTTTTTCAAAAAGTCGAGTCGATATAGATAACTCCGTCTGACCGTCCGTATTGACATCGAGATATCGACTACTATAAGATATAAAGCCTTCAAATTTAGATTATAAGGCTTTCCTATGCTCTCTTAAAATAAAGTGTATTATCTTAAACTTGCTAAACCTCTCCATAAGGGGTAGCTCCCATACAAACATATCCCCATTTTTTAGTTTTTATATGAAAATGTTTTTGTTGTTAATTAAGTTAGAAATGCCAAACTTTGCGTATCTAACATCAATTCTAATTAAAATATCCTGTATTCGAATATATTTTGTAGATCCTAAACAAATCTAAGGTTTACAAAAAGAGCCTTAGACAAGGTACTTGGTATCTTGAAGTTGAGCACACTCGTCTGCAGCGTTCCCTCTTCACTGCATTAACAAGAGTACATTTTTTAGCTGGTTTGCTTACTTCTGAACATCATTTTAGGTAAAGGTTAGTTTGAAGTTGAGAAATTTTTTACCCTTATCAGCCATTAAATATGGCTCTGCGATTGTTTTTTTTTTTTTTTTTAGTGACACGAATCTGAATTATTTATGGCCGTTTATTTCAAGAAATTCTAAATAACTCTAGATATTAAAACTTCGTATTTAATTGGAAAAAAATGAAGATCTCTGGATACAATTTAACTGTCTAGCGATTACCTCAATTTCCTTTGTGTTTGTCATTCAATAAATGACAGTTAAATTTTAACTTGCTCTTAGAATATAAATTTTGCTCATAAAATTACAATTTTTATTTCGTCTCAATTCTGGAAGAATTATCTTACAGTTTAAGATTTATTCTAATTATAGAATGCATAACTAGCTATAATTATTTTAATTTATATTAAAAAAAAAAAAACATGTTTCTACATGTTAATCAGAGTGTGCTGTGAGACGAAAGCGTTTTAAAGCACATCCAGAACTCACGACTGCAACATACTTGTGATTATAACATGTGTAGCACACTATTAAATAGTATTCGGGACATATTTAACTACCGAAGTTCACTGTGGCACGTCGATTTGGTGGGGGAGTAAACTGATGCCAGGCTCTTTTAGAGGACCGTTATCAGTTTTTGTACGACGGCCCCGTATATAGCCTCAATGTTTACTGTTATTGGTAGATTTCTACCATCATCGGCTTGTTCAATTGTTGGAAGATTTGTGTTAAAACATACATTATGAGGCAGTTTAGTGGTTGATTTACTTAATAATTTATATTGCGCTACTAAATTTAGAAGAAGGGCAACTTTCAGGACATGTAAAAATTTAAATCATTATGCTTGAATAAAAATTATTTCTGGTTTTAGACTATCTTAACCCATAACCGTAAAATTCTAACTACATACATATGTATTGTACATATAATGTACAATATTAAGGAGTATACATAAGCAAAAAATATAGACAGACGGTAGACGGTAGTACGTAGCATACTTGGTTTAGAGCTCTTTCTTGCTTATATAATCAAAAGCTTCCTCCGGCTGCAAAAGTAATATATATATATTGTATGTACATTAGTCTGTCACTTTCTATTGTAACTCTTTACTTGAATACTAACCGTCTTAAACCAAGCAGATGATGGTCTAAATACCCAGCGATACATCATATTCATTTCCGAACGTGGCACAATGGCTGTACAAATGATCGAATTTTTATATTGTATGTACATAAGTTCTCATCTGTTGCACTTACCATGCATATGCAAGTGTTTCACGGTTATGAATGGCGGCAAATGAAATCCATAAAGCGCATCGTTTGTATCTAAGCCTTGAGATACCAAAAATCTTTGCAAACCTTCATGCATGCGACGCACTGTAATTTACATACATATGTATGTATCTCTATAGTTTGCAAAATATTAGCAGCATTGTGTTCTTACCCAATCCTTCGTGCGTTTTGTTTAGTACTTGTAGACTTTCATAATGATTTTTGGGCACCGCAAGATAATGATATTTGGACGCTGGTTTTATATCCTTAAATATAACGTATTCATCGGTTTCTACCTCTAATTTTGTTTCGGGCGCTTGGCCATTGGCTATATCACAAAATATACATTTTTTGGTAGACATTTCGTTGGCTATGCTGCCTTTGTTGCTTTTATAGATAATAAATAATAGTGCGATTAGCACAACTAGTGAGAGCACAATAAACTTTCGAATTCTTCTTGATTCTTTTGAAAGCTTCGTGCACTGATTGTAATATGAGATATTCATTATGATTAGTGAAATATAAAGCGATGATAACTACAAACAGCTGATTTTAGTAGACATTGTACAGTGCAACCCTGTTTTATTATTTGAATGTGACAACTCTATAAAAATAACAACACAGAGAAGTAAGCTTCGGCGGAATCGAGACTGTAATATGTAATACTATTTGTACACTTGCTTGAAAAAATCTACGTACACTACAAAAAAAATTTAAATTTTAACTTTAATCGCAAATATCTCAGCTAATATTTTATCTATTGAATCAAACTTTGTTTTATTATATAGTTTATTAGTTTCTCTTAACTAATAATGCTTTTGTTGCATTTTAATACATAAAATTGTAGTTTTAATTCATTTTATGCTACAACATGTCAGAAAAGCACTACCGCAAAAGTCTACGTACACCTGCATGCTAGACGCATGGAATGACCAAATATGCGATTACCGTTACCAAAAAAAAAAAACATTTTTAGAAATCCTTATCGGCCTTTTGGAATTTTAATTTATTTTTCCAATCAAATGAAGCGGAAACGGAAATAAAAAACGCGACAATCAGTTAGTGCGACAGAATGCAAGGTTGACTGCACACGAAATAGAAGAAAAGCCCTGAAATTAAAAAAAAAAAAGGGTATCACGGTCGAGTTGCCGTAAGTAGCCCCATATCTCAACTGTAAATAAGCAGAATCACATGGAGTTTGCAAATGAGCCCGCTTCCAAGTCCCCAGAGTTTTGAAACAAGTTTTTTTTGGATGAGAACATATGTATTTGTATTTTCGTGATAAAAGAAAAAAAAGCTGGTATGAAGAAAGAGCAGTAAGACCTTTGAAAAGGATAACTTGTAGCAAACCGTAAAACATGATGGAGGAGTTGTGGTTTGGGGTGTATATCAACCAATGGTGTTGGCAAACTAACATTTATTGAATCAATTATGGATCAAACTAGTTATATCCAAGTTTTGAAGGATAATTTGCTGTAAAGTTCCCAGAAGTTGGAGCTGCAGGAAGATTTTTGGTTTCAGCAAGACAACGACTCCAAGCACAATGTGCATAAAGTAAAGCTGTGGCTCCTAAAAAAGTGTAGTTATTTACTAGTCTTTGTATTGATGAGTGAGCTCTGCCCACTACTTTTCCAATTGTTCTATAGTATTTCCCTCCAGATATAGCTTTAAAATAATTTTTCCCCTATCCGCACAAATTTTTATTTCCGTTGTTGTCTATGGCGCTATTAACATTGATTTGACACTCCATTTGTTTGAAAAATATTGAATTAAAACTAAAAAGGGCGATAAGGAGTTATAAAAATGTTCTTAGGTAACTTGATTGCATATTTGGTCATTCCATGCGTCTGGCATGCAGCTGTACGTAGACTTTTGCGGTAGTGCTTGTTGCATAAAATGAATTTCAAATCTATTTCGTCAAATTTGAATTTGAAATTTCCCGCCCAACTCACATACGTCTGTTCAGAACGAAAAAGTAAAAATCACATTGAGGAAGAAGAAGCCATGTGACAAAAATAAAAACTTTTTAAGTTTCTTCACGCATTTGATCAAGCAGTCAAATCGCCAAATACACCCGTCGATTTTTCGCCACATCACGTATTTAGCCCGTTAAAGTGACAAGCACACTCGAATTCAGCCGATCAGCCACTGCAACTTTCAATTTAGATAATCTTTATTAGGTTCTATTTTTTTAGAGTGGATGATGAGTTTTGTAGGGTGTGCGTATGAGTTGACCACTTTAAACAAACAATGAAATATTAAGTAGCATCTGAAAATTATGATAGCTTTGGTTCTACCAAAGTAAAGGTTTCCGTTTTTAAATTTAATTATGTTTATTTCGTCGCAATTTTGGAAAAAATATTTTACAATCTTTATTTAATTTTAGAATATTTCTTACACATTAAAAATCTTCTTCTTTAAATACACATTCGTTTAATTTTATGAACAAATGCATGAACTATTTACAAGATACTCATTGACTAATTACAACTTTTTAGTTTGTGTGTGTGTGTGTCAATGAAATGAACAAATATACATTAGGCAACTAGAGTTAGATAATTAATTATAACTACATATAAGATACATATTTCTTTTCAAACTTTATGTAGGTATGTTATATCATAAATACGCTTAGATTAAATTATAAGTTACATTAAAAGCATTTCGCAATTGCTTTGTTTTTGTTTTTTTTTTTTTTCATAACATATTTGTATAATAATTTAAGCATGCATTATCTTTGTTTTCTACTTAAAAATGTGTCTGTAATCTATGGTAAATTACTACATCATATCATTAATTAATTAAAAACTAATACTAAATAAATTAGTATTTCTTAAATTTTTTGTTTTGTTTTTTAAGTGCTTAAATTAGTAGTAAAGCATATGCTAATTGTTCTGCTCAACGACATTCTCGCGAAAATGTTTGATTTTCTGGACAAAATATGATTCCAGCGACTCGGCGCATTTGTAAAATGAAGAATCTTTCGGATTATAGTAACGACAGTTGTCAAAAATTTTTGTCATATCGCCAATGAACTCGGAGAGTGTTGTATATATATTTGAGTCAAGTCGAAGTTGGATTTTCTTTAGATCTGTTGAATAAAAAGTTTATTTTTTTTATAGTTTTAAATTAATTTAAATTAAAAAAGCATTAGACATACCCATCGGTTCCTTAATAATTTTGTAATAGTCCGGTGCCTCATCCGGATCAACCGGTTCCATAAATGGCCAAGCACTTTTATGCGCCTACAAATTAAATATAATATAAGATATAATTAGAATATTATTCTCGTCAGTGATACAACGTCACGTACCTGTATCTGGCTAATAATTTGCTTTAATTCTATGAGTTCCTCATCGCTGAGGCTCTTTAGATTAGCTTTATTAACTTTTGTATTGCGTTGACACTCGGGACAGATATATTCATCAATGAACTCCGCCTCGCTCTGCGCAATGCCAACACAACGTCCATGGAACCAGTCCTGGCATTTGTCACAACATATATAAAATTGCGACTCATCGTATGGCTGACGGCAGGAGCAATAAAGCTGTTGTGTTTCACGTGCTTTTTTGCAGTCATCACAAATGAATTCGGACAAACGTTTCGATTCTTCTTCGGTAATGCTCACGCATTCGCCATGGAACCAATTGCTGCAGATATCACAACCGACATAGAATCTGTAACAAAGAGCAAGCAATAATGTCAAAAATTGTTTGGGCTTTCCAGGTGACAACAATTGGTGGAAACTGTCAAGTGGTAGATGATACTTACTTAGTATCATCATAGGGCGTACGGCATATACAATAAAGTTTTTCCTTTTTGCGACTGGATTTCTTCGGTCTACCAACATTGTGGTGCTTCGGTGTAGGCGATGCATCACTGTGTCTGCTGGAGCTACTGTGTTTCGGATGTCTGGCAATTTAAATACGTTATATGAATATATTAATAAATGATATTATGTAAAAAATAAAACATTTACATGTTACCTTTTGCTCTCCGGCGGCGTTTCTGGCTGATCTGTACTCTTTTCCGATTCGGATTGTTCATGCGTGAGCGTTGAAACTGCTGTTAACGTAGCTACAGTGCCTGTTGGTGTTGTTGCTGCACCTGGAGATGAAGTTTTTGCGGCCTGTACTTCATCTTTGATTTCATTTTGTATATTCCGCTCTAATAGCGAACGTTTTCGTAGTATGCTCTTCTTCAGTAAATCTTTCTGTCGCTCTAGCTGCGTATTTCTGACCTCACTAAATGGACTTGTTGGAGTTTTATTGTTATTGCTGATATTGTTATTGTGTTGTTGAAGCTGCCCCATTCCACTGATAATGCTTTTCTTTGTTGGTGTTCTGTGTGACCAATCTGCATCGGTATCGTCCTCCTGCTGCAGCTTACGTTTTCGACTCATGACTAATTGCGTTTTTGGTGTTACCGATAGAGTTTGCGTGAATTCATTATCCTGATGTTTCTGTAGATTAACCAACTTCTCCTCAACTTCTGGACTGAGATTGCCTTGTTTGAGCGCGTTATTTATAGCTATGGAAATGCATAAATTAATGTATCAAATACGTGTACTTATAAAATGTGAAACTTACTTTCTTGTATATATCCAGTGGTAACTACAAAGTTCTCTTGACTATTGGCATCATCCAAGCTTGTGTTGTTGCTGCTTCCGATACAGCCGTCACTGCCGTCGTTGTTGACTTCATTAATATTGCTGTCGCTGCTGCTCGTTGTGTTGTTGGTCGTAACAGTAACATCGTTGTTGGCGCCACATGTTGTCGCCGCATCGCTGTCATCATTTGTTGTCGTTGTTGTGCTGAGAATGTTGTTGCTGCTGATATTGCTGTTTGGGTTCTGGAATTGAAATTCATTCGTCTTGAAATCATCTTCATCAACATCGTTAAAATTCATTGGATTTGCTTGAAAAATTTCATACTCATAACTACTACTGCAACTGTTTCTGTTGTGGCCACTTTTGTAAAAATGATTGTACATCATATTTTGGGCAGAAACAGCAACAGTTGCAGCTGGCAAGAATTTATTGTAATCAAAATAATCTTTTTCTTCATCTACACGATTTAGACATGCTACTGTTTGTATGGATTGTTCATTGTTAGTACAAGTAGTATTAGTAGTCAACGTTTTGCTTGATGCATTGCGAGTTAGTATATCGTTTGCAATAAAATCTTCCGCACAACCTCTAGCATTAAAATAATCAACTTCTTCATCAATTTTAGCTTTGGCTATCTTAATTGCAGCTTCTTCTTTTTCTAAACCCAACATAACATACGATGTGTCCGCCTCATCATTTGAATTCTTAATTGGTGTTGATGTTGCTGCTGTTGCTGTAGGAAAATAACTGCTATTCGGACTGCCTACATCCAAAATAAGATCGTCTTCATCTTCGACTTCTTCGACTTCTTTATCTTTTTCATCTTCTTCATCTTCTACATCTTCTTCATCTTCTTCATCTTCTTCATCTTCTTCATCTTCTTCATCTTCTTCATCTACTTCATCTTCTTCATCTTCTTCACCTTCTTCATCTTCTTCATCCTCTTCTTCCATTTCTTGAAATTGCATATTTGCCGCTTGTGGCTCCTGTATTGGTGATGATAATGCATTGTTTTTTATAGTGAACCAATCATTTTAGTGTCTATATTTCGATAAGTTATACTATCATTTCTTAATTTCATTTACCAGAAGTGACGTGTGACGTAAAAAGCTTTTATTAAAGTAATTAAAATTTTAATATTGAGAACAATGAGATAGTGAAGTACAGATAATATGGACTAGAATGTTTTGAACCTTGTGGTACTATGCAAACGCGAGTTAAAAAAATAAAGAAAAAATAACGATTTCTTATAGTAAAATAATTATGTACCCAAACTCTATTTAAACCTTAAACTTGTGTGTGTGTGTTATCATACAAAAAATAAAAAAGGAGCGGAATGGTTAATGAAACTTCAACTGCCGAGCTGCGACTTGCATGCTGATCAGAAATAGCGATATATCATTTTTTAACTCTGCGAACATGTGAAAAATTGAAAAATGTTTCACAAAGAAAATGACAATCTATATACATTAGCATGCTTGACTTGATTGATTTATTATTCGTAATCATTGCACAGATTCTAGTCATTGCACTAGTCTCCTTTTATGGTGAAAACGATCACTTAAGCGGGTTTAAGGAAAGAGGCGTTAAAGGTTATTATTAGACATTTTTTTTTTTGATACGATCGTATTAAAACACTACACAACAAATAATCAAACGTGTGTTTCGCTATATGGGGTAAAATTCTATATACTTTCGACAACAAATAATAATAATAAACACTCCAAGGTAAAAGGTTATAATTACATAATTAAACACGTGCTTCTTCCGATTTTGGAAATTTCCATCCGCACGGGTGACCATTGGGGGAAAACTGTTGAAGTGCTGTGGCACTACCCGGTAGAGTTTCTAAGCTCACTTATCCCAGGCAAGCCTTCATTCACATAATCTCACTTCTTAAAATCGGACCACCAGTCATGTTATTGCGAAATGTAGTTCACATAGAACATTTTGAATGGGCAATGCTGCTTTGCATTACAAATATGTACTGGGAAATACCGGGTGCACCTCTTAGTAAATTCATATAATGACAATAGAATTTTTAATAATTTTTAAGTAATGCTGTATGAATGCATAGTTTGTTCTTACTCTCAGAGTAAGTCTAAGTTGTTTCGATCTGACTATGTCCAAAAAGTCTGATCTATCTTTTAAAATCTTCGTGCATCTACAAACGGTAGGACGGACATGGATATATCGACTCGACTATATAATACTAATATATATATATATATATATATATATATATATATATATATATATATATATATATATATATATATATATATATATATATATATATATATATATATATATATATATATATATATATATATATATATATATATATATATTAGTGTCTTAACCGTTTTCTTTTGGTGACATTTGCAAAAACTTAGTGTGCTCTTTTACGCTATTGGATTAAGCTATGTACATGCTTAATCTTCATTTGAATACATAGAATTATGACAACGTATATGTCCTAAAATTCAATTCATCACATTTTGACCGACAATATAAATGTACAGAAGGTGTGAGCACTGTTTGTTTCGATTGGTTCCAAAGTGAACAGAACTTTGTAAACTTTATTGATTTTTTGACTCAAAATCTTCTTTGACTTATTCAAATTCTTTGGCACTGGGCGACTTTTACCTTTTACATCCCGGCAGTAAATCCGCTTCCAGTGGACCAAATACCATGAATTTATTTGAATTACTACCATTTAAAAGATCTTGAGTTCGAATCGCACTCATGCGCTAGCTAGTTTACTTTAATTACCTATTGTTTTTACTTAACGAAATTATCCCCAAACACTCAATTATATCCTCAACAGTCAAAAAGTGTGGCGCACCGCAATGCAATATCAAAAAGAATCCTGCGTTTGTACTATATACAACAAGAATTATCTCGTATCAATAGCTCATGTCAACAAGTAAATGCAGTAGCATCAAATAGAATATGATGGAAGATCTGCGTGCAAACTCTATGGTTCTAAAGAAACAAAGCAACGTGGAACAGATGGAGTCGTACAATATCTCCCCATACTCTTCGTATGTAGCAGCAACGCATGCCGCATATACCCTATAGAAAGAAAAAAAACATTGACACAGTGACAAACAGTGTCAACACTATCAGCACATGTGTGAGTGTGTTGTTCTTCAATTTCACCACGAACACTTCATAATCGCATGCTTGTGCGCACAAATTCTTTTTTTCACTACTGTGCTGCCCAATTGTTGCGCAGATTTTTTTAATATTGCACACACGAGTTTTTGCATTAAGAAATTGTTTGAAAATGCACACAATAGGGTCATTGTATTCGGTTGGTATTATCTTTGCATAATTTTACTACGAAGTTTGTAACAATTTGTATGTCTGCCGGTTGCTTGTTTCAAATTCAAGTGACTGCTGGCAAGTGGCTTCAAAATATTTCGCAATCTAGTCGTTCTACGTAACTTTCAGTAATGTTTCTTGCATAAATTGCATTCAGCCAAGTCATCATTCACTTTACTAAAAAACATTCATGCGTCAATCATTTTTGGAAACATAATTATATGTGAAAATCAATGCACCGATAATTACGGATGTACATATCAGTAAAACATCGGTGTAATGGCGTTAACGCAGTGGTTTGCGTTTACATTAAGTTTGAATTTGAAAAAACTTCAAGGATTGCAAATGCTTCACACAAATTGGCGGATATAGAAAAGTGAATCCGACTCACGTGTCGGATATTAAATTTTTACGAATAGTCCGTAGGTACGAATAGTCCCTATCCGTTCCAACCCTAGTTTGAACCATATTCTATAGTTATCCGATTAGATGTGTTATGTTTTATAAATATTGACGTAAGATTCACCAAATTTGACGTTACTAGTTTAATTAACAGAAACAAAAAATACTAATAAAAGACGTACATGGGGGGGGGGGGGGGGGTGCTGGCTGTTCGGGACAAGCCTAGTCAAAACTTGAAGTCTCTATTTATAGTCTCCAATATGTGGCTGTATCAACTCAGCTTTCAATGCTGATCAAGACGCCAATTTTTGGGTTTTATGACTTTAAACTTTATATTAAATTTGATTTAAAACTTACTAGCACTTATAATTCACAAATAGTTTTTACATATTCTTTGTTAAGTTATTATTATTTCTGTACATTTGTTTCGTAGTTTGTTTTAATATGAATTAAATGTATAATACGGGCTTTAGTTACGAAATGAAAAAAATGGGTCGGCGCAATTTCGACCAATAGTCGTATACCCAGTATTTCTTAATTTACCTATGGGTACTTTTGAAATTGAATTTTGAAAACAAAACCACCTGCCTACCATAAAAAACATTTGAAGTAATTATAGTTAATAAAACCACCGATTTTATCGTTTGAAAGGATTTTTATTAATGTTTCAAAAGTCATCTTTGTAATAGGAGGGGTGGTAACGCCAGCTATGGGAGCCAACTTTGTGTCCATTATTTAACATATACAACCATTTTGGAAATGGAACTTATGGATGGGAAAGCGTACGGGGGAGGGGGAGGGTTGTACTGGAACAGCTAAAAACTATTCTTTCGAATTCGTTTTTGAAAGCGAAAAAAATTTGTGAAAATGGAAAAGGGCAGCATTTGGATTTGGACCCTAATTCTAGACAACATATGGTTTATTACGTCTCAAATTTTCGGTGATTTAAGCTCTAAAGCAGAACTGAAAAAAAAATTTCTATAAGATTGTTTTTACCATTTGTCACTTTTGATTTTTTGAAATATTAAAAATGATAGTCAATTAATGTATTATCAGAATTTCCGTACGTGTGTATCTATGTTTGTGGATTTGCATGTGCGGCTAGCTACTGCTTTCTAAATACTTATGCTACTAGTTTTATAAAAATATATAAGTATTTTCTATATTACAATAAAAAAAATGTTATATGTGTGCACAACATACCTTGCTTCAATCAGAGATCAGTTGTAGTACTTATTCCAGGAAACCTTTAAGTGTTTGTATTTTATTTTTATACATTTTGGCGTAGAGATTAACACAAGTTGAAAGTAGTTGAGTAGAAGACGATAGCGAGCGAGCGAACGAACGATCAAACGACAGTCAAGTAATTAAGCAGCATATGAATAGGATTGGAATATGTATTTTTTTTTTTTTTTTTTGGTTGGTTTCTTAATACATAATTGTTTTTTTTTTTTTATTTTTGTTCTTAAGAAACAAAAATATTTTAAACAAAAAAAAAAAAAAAAAATGAGTTCAATACTGAAAAACGCTTGAGTGGGGTGGATGTTGGTTTTAGGTGCTGAGAGATTTCGGTGAAATTGTGTTATGATATATTGTAGTATTTTTTCTTCTTCTTGATTAAAAATTTTTTTTTTTTTTTCAGAAGTATGCTCAAAAATGTTTTGGTATTTTGTGTAAATTTTTCATTTCGATTAGATGAGATGATTAAAATTATGGTTAAGCCTTTGTGTTACTTTTTTCTTATTTAAATTTGCGGCACTTTATGGTACCAATTTTTTATTTTTTTATTTTGTAAACAAAAAACTTGACACATAATCGTGCCGCTCGCTGCTTTCATTTGATTATCTTTCGCTGTAGCTCTGGTTAATCTCTGCGTTTAAAATATATTTTTAAAAATTCTTTGTTTATTATTTTTTAAACTTGTTTTTTTTTCTCTTTTCTTTTGATTTGGCCATATTGTTTTAAGTACTTATACTCTGATTCTGATTGGAAGCAACATATACATTTGTCTCTTACAATTTCTTTCTATATATTTTTTTTTTTTATATGTTTATCAAATATTTTTTAGCGAGCGCTTTTTGTCAACACAAAGGCCAATTGCAAATAATCATCCAACTAATACAGAAACGAAAATTTACAAATTAAATAGCTTGTTGTTTTTTATAATTATTACACAGCAATATATAGGTATATATATATAACTATATGTATATAATAATAATAATTATTTACTACATATATATTTAAGAGCAAGTTTTAAGAAAAAAAAAAAAAAAAGTGAAAGAGAGAGAGAGACAGTGAAAGAGTGGAGAGTTAGAAAAGTGTAATGAGAGTGCATTTAATAAAACTAAATATATATATATATATATATATCTTACACTTTTTTTTTGAGTAATTTGAGTGCGCTGAACATGAAAAACACAAAACGCAGATTTTTTTTTTCAGTTGGGCCATACACCTCGTTAACGGTATATTTGTGTTTTTCCGATACATGATTTAACCAGCGTACAGCTGTGTATGGAAAGCCCGTACGAAATGAATATCGTACATAGTTAAAAAGGTGTTTAAATTACCCGTTTAATATGGTATACAATTCGTTTTGATCGCATGAAAAACTGACTGAGTTACAGCTGATGGAAATTTTAAATTTCATGCAGTATATATTACTCTCATTTGAGTACTTTTTGCCAACAACAAATAATTCAAATATCTCAAGTATCACATTTTTAAACAATGGTTTAAACAATACGAAAATTTTAAGGCTCAACAGAGCAAGTTCGCATAAAAACTGCATATGTTATAGAAGCAGAAAAGAAAACTATAATTTTAATTGACTGTAACTCAGTAATTTTTCATACGATCGAAACGTACAGTATACCGTTAGTTAGACGGTTAATTTAAACAACTCTCCCATTCACACTGTACGTTGGTTTAAGCAAAATAATGTATAGCACAAAACACAAATATGCCGTTATCTAGGCTCAACTGAAATAAATAATTAGTTTGTATTTCATGTTCAGCGCACTCAAATTACTCTAAAAAAAAAGTGTAAGAGAAAGTTTCTATTTTCTAGTTTCTGTTAACTAGTGATATACACTCTTCATTCTACAATTTCTTATTTTTTTTTTTTGGTGGGTACTTGTTTAAATATTTACAAACATTTGGTCGTGTGTAATTTATTTTGAATATTATTTTTATTTCTTGTTTTTTTTTTGTTGCAAATTTACATTTTAATTTTGTGTTTTTAAGTTTATAGAAGTAATAGCGTCGTCGAAGGAAAACATGCGTCATATATAATTATGTTTTAGTTTTTTATAGAACATTTTATTTTTTTCAAAATAGTTGTGTGTGTGTTTCATTTTTTTCAACGAAATAATAATGAATAATTAATTGCAAAAAGCGCTTTACAATAACAATTTCCCTTTTTTTCTTTTTTTTTGTATATATATATATATGTATGCTCGATTCCTTGTTGTGCACTAATACTTGGAGTCAATATGTTTTAACATAAAAAACAATTTACTTTTTACATTAAGGAAAAGATTTTCTTGAACTTAACTAAAAATAAAATAAATACTAAAACATACATTTGAATAAAAAAAAAAAAAACAACATAATAATTGCTTAAATTGGAATAGGTCATGTCTGTCTGCATGTTCTGAATTTGTTTCTTTCTTTTGTTTTTTTTTTTTCTTCTATATTCCATTAATTTTTTTGTTTCTTTTGAAAATTAGCTTAACTAATTTATTTGTTATTTTCTAAAACTTTTCTGTTATTAGTTGTTTAATATATTTGCATAGTTTTTTTAGCCTTTATATCTTTAATAATAGTTATTATTATCGATGTTGTAGTAATATAATCTCGCTTTACATAATCAAATCAATGTAATAAATTAACGTTAATTTCACAACTTTAATTTAAATATATTATAAGTAATAAAAAATTTAATTTAGTTTGTATTGTTGTCTTCTGTTTCTTTGTTTTCGATTTAAATTTAAAAATTACAAGTTTATAATTTAAAAAATTTTGAACTTTAGCTTTTGTGATGACTTTCTTCTTACTGCATGTACGTGTGTGTGTGTGTGTGTGTGTGTCATTAACAAAAATTAATACAAACACTTAAAAAACAAAAGTAATAAGCATAAAAAACAATGGAATCAGAACAAAAACTAATGCGTTGTTCATTTGAAGCAAACTTTAAACTAAAAATTAAATAACTAAAAAGTTGTTTTCGTAGATATATGTATTGTATATGTATATGTATATATATATATGTATATATATATTTTTTTTTTGTACGTTAATAAAACAATTTGTATATAAGCAACGCAAACTCAAAAGCAGTTTCAAGCCAAAAAAGTGTTTGTTGAATTTTTTTTTTTTGTTGTTGTTCAATAAACTAATTATAAATTTTTGTTTTCTTTCATGTTGTGTTGTTTTTCGTTAAAAACTACTCACTTGTTGATGCGTTGCTTGGTGTACAGGCGTCAGTGGTGGCGGTTGCGAATTGACTACTGATTCCGATGGTTGCACAGCGAGATATATTTTAGTTGGTCCAAGTACGCCATGCTTACCGTTGGATTCTTGTGCTGTGTTTTTGAAAGAAAAATATTTATTTAATATATGGATGAAACAATCTTTAACCTTTACACTAGAAAACGGCAAAAATGCGCTTAGCTAATACGTATCTAATCCGATGAATTAAAAGTGTTCACATGTAGTGAAGTATTTAAGTAAAAATTCGGACCCTCTATAAAGCATATGTATATAATCTTGACCAGCTCGAGGTAACGAATCAAAGTAGCCATGTACGTTTGTCTGTGTTAATCAAAACTAATCTCTGTTTTTAAGCTATCGAACTAAAACCGCGTATGGACACTTCTTATGTTCTTACGCTGCACATGTATCACAATGAAAATATCACGTCCACTTTAAGGTATAATCTCATATAAAGCCACAACACTCTTTTCGGTTTTGGTGTGAAAAACTTTACAGTCACGCGTCTCATTTTATAGATAGCACACGCAAATTTTGTGGTTTTATAAGTAAATTTTTCGAACTAACAACTTAAAAAATGGAGTGTGATTTGCTACATGTTTGTGAAGAGTATTAAAGTTTCGGTACTACCGTAGTTAATGTTTTCTCTTGTTCTCTAACACGGTTTTCTCGTATAACACCTTTTTAATTGCAGTCAATGTCAACTTGAAATTTGACATGCTGGCTTCTTATAGACGGATGCTTCACATATATATCAAAAGTATATAGCTGCTATTAGATTCCACCGAATTTGAAGTTTTTTCATGTTTTTAGACAGAGCTACATTTCTTTTATACCATTCACATATAGTGTGAAATGGTATTATCAGTTTGTCTTAAAGTTTGTAACGCATTAAAGGATGCATCGTAGACCCCATAAAGTATATATATTTTTGATCAGCTCGTTGAGACTAGTCGATCTAGCCATGTCCGTCTGTCTGTCTGGATGTTGTTGCGCATTTTTTGGGGACCACTTTTATGCTATCCAGTTGAAATTTTGCACATACACTTCTGTTTAATAGAGAATCAAGATTAAGCTGCCACGCCCACTTTTTCTGGTAGCTCTCACACAAACCCACCGCCCATCTTTGACTTTTTGTATGAAATATTTTTTTATTGTAGTCAATATCAACTTAATAATTGATATGGTATCTTTTAGTGGTCGGATGCTTGACATATATATTAATGGGCGTAGTCCCATACAAACATACTGCCCACTTTTGTGTTTTTGTAAGAAAAACTTATTTATTAAAGTCAATATTAGGTTGAAATGCGTTTTAGTGCCTTTTTATAGACAGTCGATCAACATGTATAGACTAATGGGCGTGGCCCGCCCACATTTTGAGGATGCGCTACTACAAACTCACCGTGCAATTTTGTGTTTTTATGAAAAAAAAAATCATTTATTTAGATCAATATTAGCTTGAAATTGGATTTTGTGGATTTTAATGGACAACCGCTTCATATACATATACAAATGGGCGTGTCCCGCCCCCTTTTTGAGGTAGCCATATAAACCCCCAGCTCACTTTTATGCATTTCTATGGAAAACGTCAATATCAACTTGAAATTCGATATGACGGCATCTTACACATCTACTACACCACTTCATACAAATTTTTGGGGTAGCCCCAATTTAAACCCCCACTTTTATGTCTTACAGTACTCTTTAAAATTTCGTGTGAATGGTATTTGAGCTTCGGTTCAACCGAAGTTAGCGTTTTTTCTTGTTTTTATAATTAAAAATTTAATTAATCAAAAATTTATTATTTATTTTTCACTATGTCTCATCAAAGTTCTGTGTATTGATTCCTTGCGAATGTTCCAAGCATTAGTATTTGATCAAAATCGGTTAGAAAATGACGAAGTTATTAGGAATAATCGATAATTGATGGTATAATAGACAATTTTTTTTTTTTTAACGGTTGTGTAAGTTTATGTTTCCATTTTCGAAGGAGATCAAAACTCCAAAATAAGAGGAAAAATCAGTTTTCTTCTGACAGCGAAAGTGAGCCGAAACTTCACTTTATATATGAAGTGATTTGAGATTTGTAACTGTCGAAAAAGGACGCAGAGCTGCTTGCATATCGCCTGAAAGAGTGCGGTTAGTTAGCATTACTGCTGGTTACTCATCCATGAAACTGCTCCTTCAAAATATAGACACCGTTCTTCCATTAAAAAACAAATTTGACGGCAAAATAATCCATCAGTGTTAAATGTATTGTTTACAAAAAAAATAAAAGTATTTTTACGAGTTTCGGAAATGAGAAATTTTGAAAATGAATTTGATATGTAGCGAAAACCGTGCTAGAAACAACATTTTGTTAAGCGTTTTGGATTCACTGACCCTTCACCATTCAACGGATTAAATATGTTTTAGTCAAGGTCATTGAAATGAGGTCAAATTCGTTCACTTGTTTTATTTTCTATATGTATGTATATATGTACTAACCTTTCAATAACTGTTGCTTCACCTGTTGCTGCACCAGCGCAAGTTGCTGTTGCGTAAAGTCATTACCTACTAGTCCTTGCAGTACAATGCGTGGACCCTGATCCGTTTGTATAACTTGCGCTGTTACACATTTAATTACGGTGCCCGGTGGTTGTCCCTGCAAAAGACTTTCCTCTACGGACATAGGTTGCTGCACTTGCTGCTGTTGTTGTTGTTGTACTATTGGCTGCTGCTGTTGCTGCGTACTGCTATCAGCATAAACTTGTTGTTGCTGTTGTGGTTGCACAACTAACTGTTGCTGTTGTTGTTGTTGCTGCAGCTGTGGTGGCGAACTTAGCACTTGTGGACTATCTGGCAGCGTTTGCTTCAATGGCGAACCTTGTGGACTCTCAAGCGAATTAGTCACAATGTGCGCATTCCCATCGCTTTGTGTCTTAATATGTGCCACAATCTGTGCTTGATTATTGCCCAATGGTTTGATAATCACCTGCTGTCCATTGACAGTTGCAACTTGAAGTTTTCCTTGTGCCAATTGTTGTGCAAGTGTTGAGTTTTGTATGACTATCTGTTGATGATTGTTCGTTTGTATTGTTGCTGTTGCAGTAGCAGTAGCATGCGTGGGAGACTGCATAAGTTTATCATCATTGGGAAGTATTTGCTGTTGTATTTGATGCAGTTGATGCTGTTGTTGTTGCTGTGGTTGCTGCTGCTGTTGTTGTTGATGCGTTGGCGATTGTACAACAATTTGTTTGATTTGCTTTTGTGGCGACTGCTGTAGTATCTGCTGTTGTTGCTGCTGCTGCTGCTGTTGTTGCTGCTGCGTTTGCTGTACTACCGGCTGTTGTTGCTGCTGCTGTTGTAGTTGTTGTTGCACCATTTGTATAGCCTGGCTTTGCGGCACAGTACGTTGTGTCACTATTGTCTGTCCAGGACTGAGTATGATACGCTGACCACCCACCATTATTTGTTGTTGCACATTGCTTGTATTAACAATTTGCTGTATAACCTTTTGTGTGGGCTGTACTTGCTGCTGTACTACTTGTGGTGCTTGATTAACTATAATTTGCTGTTGCTGTTGCTGTGGCTGCTGTTGTTGCGTTACCGCCGTCGTTTGTGCTGGCGCCTGTACTATTTGTGTCACAGGCGATCCGACACTCGACACTTGCTGCAACGCATTGTTTGCAGTTTGTTGTCCCGCTGATATAAGCACTTTCTGTCCTTGTGCATTTTGTCCGACCAACAATTTCTGACCCGGCTGTACAATTACTTGTTGTAAATTCTGTGGACTGTTGGCCAATTTGGTTGTAGCCACGTTCGCTACAATTTTCGGTACAGTTTGTGTGCTACCCAATTGTTGTGCCGCAACAAGCTTACTCTTTAACTGTGACAATGGCACGGCGATCTTTTGCGTTGCCGGTGAGGTTGTTGTTGTAGTTGTTTGTACAGCTGTAGGTTTGCCAGCAATATGTTTCACAGCAATTTGTTTGATAACTGGGGAATTGGTTTGATTTGTGGTTTGTGGTTTCACAGGCAGTTTTTTTGCTAGAGAATTACATACATATTTAGACCTATACAAGTACAATAACTAGTAAAAAAAAAAAAACAACTTACCTCCCGGTGAACCAGTGGGCGTCGTTGTTGTTGTTAGCACATGTAATTTACCATCAGGCATTTGTATTAGCTGCTGTCCTGGATTGAGTCCACGTACGCTAACCTTGCCATCGGGTCCGCGTATGATTTGCACTTTATGTGGTTGCGATGGCGCTGGAGATGCAGTCTGTTGTTGTTGTGTGTTAGTTACCTGAGTTGCAGTGGCATTGCCGCTGGTTGACGTTGATGTAGTCGATGTGGCACCATTTGTGCTATTCGCAGATCTTTGAATTTGAGAGACAGACTGCTGTATAATGCGTGTTGTGCCATCTGGATTCTTTACTATAACGCGACGTCCAACAATTGCGTTCTTGGCTATATATTTTAACGAAAAAATATATGAGTTTGTAAGAATTGTCGAAATTAATTTGTTTAAAATTCATTACCTGGCGGCGTGGCTCTTTGCGCTTCTGTAGTGCTCTTACGCTGCTGTTGTACCGCACGCTGTAATTTTAATTGCTGCTCCATTTTTTCCTTAGATTCTTCACTTTGTTTTGTTGTTAATACAATTCGTGAGGTGCTGCCGTTTGTAGCAGAAGGTGAACTACTACTAGAGGCGTTTGCTTCGGCTTGGCGTAGTGCAACTGAACGTGTAATAGCAGACACACGTGCTTTCTCCTGCTTTTCACCAATAAATTTAATTTCCCACAATTCCAATTTATCTTCATCAACCCACTCCTCTGTGATTTGTGGTTCGGTTGGTTGTGGTGATTCAGCGCGTTTACGCTTACGAAGACCGGAACGTATGGAAGTCACCTCTGCACAAATAATAATAAAAAACTTTAAAAATGATATTCTTCTCAAGAACGAATTTATTCCTTACCTCTTATGGTTTTGGGCATTTCCAGCGGTATTACTACCTTTCGCCGTAAATAACTTGTCTTTTCACCAAAACGTCCAGCATGACGCAATTTCAGCAGCTCGAGCGTAACAATCTCTGTCTCCGTTGTTACCTGATGTTTACCATCAGCCGATGGTGGCTTCGCAATCATATCATCCCAGCGCAGACAACTCCACAGTATGCGCAATTGGAGAGCTACAGCTGAAAGCGTTGTTGCATTAAATGCTCGATATGCCCAACAAGTGCGAAAGAGCGGCCGCGAACACTGATATGGCCACACTGTGTTGTTCTTAGCTAAATGGTGAAAACCATTAGCTGGTACTTTACAGCCAACCCGCGCAAGTTTTAACAGCTCAAACCTTGGCAAGACTAGCAAACTTCTTTTCTGTTTGTGCGTTAGGAAGTTCGATATTAAAGGATATTTCGAATACGTTGGCTTCTTCACAACCGTTGTCTTCTCTTTATCTTTCTCCTTATCTTTATCATCAACATTCAACTCATACAATTTGGCAACATCACGCAATAAATATACACGTCCACGTGGCGATTGTGCCGAATATATACGTTCTTTGCCATTCGGATAGGTTTCCCGCTCATATTTGGTAACATCTTCACGTTTTGGCGCTCGTGCCGTTATGGGAAAACGTCGATTTTGCTTATTCAAAGGTATATCCTTATCAAGCGTCTGATCGAGCACATCTTTTGTACCGATATAAGCCTTTTTGGGCTTTTGGTTTTTCCTCTTTCTTAAAGACATTGTATCCACATCCTCCGCATTGCTAGTTGATGTTAAAGCTGCCATTGAATCTTCAGTGCTTTCAATTTCAACATTACTACAAACGTCCATGCTTTCTATATAATCTAATTTATCGGAATCCTGCGTCGTTTGATCAGTTGCTGACTCTTCTTTCTTTACAATTGTCGTAAGTTGTTCATTTGGTATAAAGCAACTTCGCAGCAACGTTTCCTCATCAAATGGCACTGCATTTGCACGCGCTTGTTCCCAGTCCTCGAATAGATCAATCGGCATCTCATCGTTCTGTTTGTAATCATCAGCATCGTCTATCGTAATCGTAATTTCCTTCTTGCCTTCCGTAAGTTTCTGTTCCAGTATGGAAGGCTTTTTCACTGCGCCTAGTATAGCTGCAACAGTTTCCTTGGAACCATTACCGGCAGTGTGTGCTTTACGCAAAAGCAGCAATAGCTCCTTTTTGGCGCGTGCCTTTTGCAAACATAAAGGCGAGTAACAAGTGTTTTGTGTGATTTGTGAGACGGCATTTGAATTAGTATTGCACTCTTTTGTGTAGCAGGGTACGTTCTTCGAGAATCGATTCAACTGGCTAAAATGCATACGCACCGATTGAATCTTCTTTGCAAGCGACTTGACTAAGTCTACGTTGATATTTGAGCTCGATGCAGGTGTCGACAAACCGCGTACAGATTCTGTTAGACGAAGTATGCGTTTTTCTAAAAATGTTTGTTTGCCAGCGTAAGGATTACTGTCAGAGACATTATTCGCTGGTACAGTGTTACTGTCGGACTCGGATTTCGTTTCAATCTCTTGTTCAACTTCCTTTAGCTTCTCGCGCTTTCCAAGCAAATCATCTAAACGGCTTTTGCGCGCCACTTTTGGATAAAGTAGACGTCCGGCAGTATTAAGCGACTTGCTCACATCTATTATTCCATCAATCTTCTCTTTTGTATCAGCAAATACCTTTAAACTTTTGTAGCCATCAACCAGATAGTGACATTCTTCACCGCTAGCTGCCTGTTTTTCGCACTGTTGTATAAATTTAAAAGTGCGCGGATCGACGAGTATTACATGATTTACTGCACCTGAATCCA
This sequence comes from Leucophenga montana, assembly GCA_035044765.1. Classification (NCBI taxonomy): domain Eukaryota; kingdom Metazoa; phylum Arthropoda; class Insecta; order Diptera; family Drosophilidae; genus Leucophenga; species Leucophenga montana. Next base: position 651,604 of record JAWNNQ010000357.1, on the reverse strand, counting down.
TTGTGTAGTGCACATAGACCTTATGTTGTGTTAAAGTCTGTGGGCGAACAGGAACAGCTATAGTAGCACCACGACGGTTGCTGCGAATGCCACATCGTCTACTTGACGACATCCAGAGCCAACCCCACTGACCGTGAACACGATATTCTTCACCCTTTTGCTTCCAAACCTGATGTTTAAGACCCAATGAGTATTTAATGTAGTTATAGGCCAAACGATTTCGTTCTTCCTCATCATCACGTTCGCGTTTCTCACGTTTCTCTAACTTTTTGCGTTCTTCGCGTTCATTCGATGTGATGCGCTTGAATGTTGTGTGGCCTAACTGCTCATGCCAAACATTGGCAAAGACAACGTTCTTTAATGAGGATTGGAAGAGTAAAATTACTGCAGCAAAATCGCCAGCTCGACGTGAATTCATTACAGCTGCATTCCAGAGCTTTTTTATTGAAATCCAGTTGGGATTCATAAACTGTGCGGCAATGTTTGATTCAAAGTTAAGCAGTGTCTGACGCATTGTAGTCATTATATTATCCGATGTACCCATAGTTATGCCAATCCATTTGAATTCGGATGCATTGGTAAGCGAAAACTTGTGCGACAAATGCCGCCGCTTGTCGCGCTCTTCGTTTCGTTGCGGCTTGTTTAGTGCAATGGGATTGGTGGCATATTGATTCACGTAGCTCTTATAGCCATGTTCCATACCAAGTTTAAAGTATAGCGTGCCATTGTTTAGTTGCGTTTGTTTCTGCCTTGTAACCATCTTGTTTTCATCGGGTTTATTCTGATTAGCCTCATCATCCTCAGTTGATGCATCCTCTGCATCAGCCTCTTCTCCGTCGCTACTAATGCCAGTTTCCTTCTTTAGTATATTTTGTGTAGCTACATTTTCTAATTCAATGACCGACTTTCGATTGTGTTTGTGCTCATTTGTCAATGTCTCTGTCAGTTTAAGTTGCCTCATAATCTCATCCTTACGATCTATCAACTGTGTATGCAATCTAGTCTCAAGTTCTTCGGGATCGATACGTGACAGCAGCAGTTCAAATTTTGATGTGGTACTATAGTACCAACACTTGCCGTCTAACTGATCTTCGACAAATAAACGACGTGCCACAAACCAATACTTGCGGCCATGTCTATCGACACCCAGTATATCATGCCGTATTAATACACCCTGCTTCTCCTGTGGCAGAACACAATCTATCACGCCAACCACTTTATGGGACTTACACAAACCGCATTGCCAATCCTCTGTGGGTACATCAACCATGGGCGGATCTACACATTCTAAATGATAGACCGCTGGACAAGTTTCACAGCACAATAAATCACCTAGACGATGACAAACACGACAATGATCGTCATAGTGTATTGGACCTTCCTGTAGCATTATGTCACGCACTGCGTTTGTGGTAAGAAAAGTATCGGATAAAAATTGCAAAACAATTAAACGATGTTCGACTCCTGTGTATGGATACTCTCCAGAACATAATATCTCATACACTTTGCGATCGAACGATACATCACTCTCGACATAGCTGCGTAATATTTCTGGCCAAGTGATTGAATCAATCAAATACAAACTAATGTTGACTGTATCCTTCTGATCAAGTGGACCAAAATGTGTACCTTGTGCATCCTCTTCACGTAATATAGCCTTTAGCAGCATTATATGTACATCAGTGAGCAGCGCACTCTGCTCATCGCAAACGATTGCTGCACAAAAGTCCTCAAACCGGAACGGCGAAAGACGTACTAAGTGCCGAAAACGACGCAACACTTCATAGATACAAAGTGAACGTAACACATGCTCGTTCCCAATGTATAAATCCTCTGATGATTCAGGCAACTCTAATGCCTCATATTCACGACCATCTTGTAACCAAATCGGCTCCGGACTTGGTGGACGCGGTGGGCGCCCAACGCCATTCTGTGTAAAACTACAGACAGAAAACTCCGATTCACTCTCGTTGCCTGCGTCGAGACTGTCTTCATCGCTGGGCGACATTAGGAGATCATCTTCAGCTTCAGATTTTTCTTCATCGGAATCACCAAAATCGGAGCCATAATGATACTCCGATTCATAGCCTGTAAAAGATTAAAGCGTAACGTTTAGTATGAGTTGGTATATTTATGGGTTTGCTGATATTTATTTTACTCCTTACATAGAGTTCAAGAAAAAAAAGGTGTTTATAGGAAAATTTGCGAAATTTTTCGGGGGTTCATAAAGATTAGCAACAAAAAGGCAAATAATCTTCTTTTTGGCGCTATGCAAGCTGGTGTCGTAGGTTGTGTTATTGTTTTGGCTAGTTTGCTAAATAATAAGTTGAATATGGAAACTTGGTCTTTTGGTATATATGTATATTATATACAACTTTCATAATACACTGCTCGGATTGTGTTGCAATTAGACATTGGACGTGTGGACCCGATAACAATTAAATTGTTTGAAACTTTGATCGTTAAAATAAATTAAAGTTATAAAAATTTCATTGACATTCATAGGAACCCCTCAAGAAACTACAATTGACCGTTTTGTATGTATATTAAAATTATATATTTTTTCACTACCATTTTCAAACCATATTTTTAAGCCAATCATTTTTTTACTTTGTACAATCAGCTCGACGTGCACGATGGAGGGTTGTTTGGAATTATGGTTAAAATTTGCATAGCGGCCAATTTAAAGGATTTTATATGGAAAACAATGTTATTACATTAAATATCAACTTGAATTTCTGTCACATATATATAAATGATTTCAATTCAGTTTTTAATACAATGTCGATTAAATGATCACATCAATTAGATAGTCAAAATGCAGCTCATTTTCTGGCATTAGCTTGGGTTCGTCAATGGCCTTCGGCTTGCTGGCATAAACTTTACTTTTTAAATAAGTCCATAGAAAAAAGTCTGTTGGGAGTTAAATCCGGAGAAAGAGGACAACAGTCCAAATCATAATTTTTCGGCATTGATCATTTTTGCGACGGTACTGTCATATTGCAAGCGACACGGTTCGTCCGCTGGCTACAAAGTTTGAATAAGTTACACTTTGTATGGAAAGAGTTTAAGATCTTGCTTTATAATCCACCTGCATTAGGTGTGGTCAAGTAAATAGGAGAAGTAACACCTTTGATGAAAGAAACGAGTGACGCGAATATATATTCTAGTGTGTGGTGAAGAGCCATATCTTGCTCGGGTGACTCTGAATAATCTAAACACTAAAGGTATAGACTTGCCAGGTCGACAAAAATTCCTATACAGTCACACTCTGATTTACAGAGGTCCCTGGTTGCATGATTGGAAAATTTTCTAGATTCGGGTTAACGTTTTCTGGAAATTTTCTATGTTTTGTTGGGCATCTTTTTGGGAATTATGGGTTTTCTAGTTTTGATGACTATTTAAATTTGGTATCTGGGGTTTCTGTTCCAGGTATATACATTTAATCCCTACAATTTCACTATAAGAACTATTGTCTGCATTATTTAGGTCCTATGCATATAGGAGCCACATAAAAATATAAGCTCGCAATAGACTAATCTACCGTTCATCTTAAACGTTTGTGATTAACGAAACTACATATCTAATATAACTAATATTATTTTTGTAAATTTAATAAAATTAAAAAAATATTTAATTTTGATAATGTTCATATTTCATTGTACGCCACTATACTATATTTACCTATTGGTTAGTTTTACTTTTTAAATGGATCGAAACATTATAAACAAATAAATTTGTATGTTTGTTGAAGAAAAGATTTGTCAGTTGGCTACAAGAACAAGGTCTAACTAAAAAGTTTCGCAAATTTTAATAGTTGTCATTTACGTAGCGCCATCTTTCGATGTGATTAACTGTGATTGTCTAAAAAAAAATTGTTTTTTTTTTGTTTTTTTTTTTTTCATTTTTACTACAAACAGCTGACATATTACAACTATTGTGAGTATTGTTGTTTTTGTGGCAATCATTTCATTAAAAAGAAAGTTGACAGTTCATGGGCAGGAGATTTCATTCTGTTTTAGTTGCTACTCAAACAACCCTATAAACGTAATAATCGAATGTGTGAAAAATTGCGTTGTGAAAAAAAAAAATTTAAATCGGACAAAGAGGAAATATTAAGCTCTCAACGATAAGTTCCAGAACAGCATTATACGAGGAAACATGTTCAATGATTTTAATAATAAATATTTTTTGGCATTCAATATATTAAATTATTGTAAGAATCATACGTGAAAATGACTGTGTTGTCGCGAAACAAAAAGTGAAAATAATAAGTTCTCCATGATAAGTTTACTAAACATAGACATAACAGGATGCGATGGGGTCGATTGGGAGGTTCCACCAAATCGAAATTTAATTTCAATTGAAATGTTTCATGCAAATTCTGTGTTGTAAGTGGGACTCCGACCACAACAACTTGGATATCTTTTTATAAATCGTCTCCTCCCTGTTCTAGATTTTGATCCGAATCGATTTCATTAAAATATTCAAATTTCGTCACTTGTAGAAGTATTGGGCGCATTGATTTAATTAAAAACGATGTAATTCAACATGAAGTGAAGTGACTTTTGAAAGTGACGAAATGGAGCGATTTAATATAACGGATTAAAATCTAGAACAGAGCGGGTTTTTATCCCTGATTTATTTTTAAGGATATAGATTATGCATTGCATATGCATAAAATTGTGTTCCATTAATCTGATTATTAGAAATACAACTTCCTTTACTTAAACAAAATTAACAGGCATTTTGAAATATATTTTGGGATTTTTGAAATTTATTATTAAGGTTTCGAGAAAAATATTTGTCATATGTTACTTAAATACTTAACAGGGGCTGTTAGAACTTTTTATTTAATAACTACTTGTTTCTTTTAGTTGCTTGTTTAAAACTGGAATACTTTATGAAAAAAAAAGGTATTTTCGGCTCCTATTCATTATTTTGTTGTTGTCGTTTTTTTTTTTTTACAGGATTGCCATTTTTTCAATTTATTTATTTTTCTTTTTTACTACGTTTCTTTACCACTTGAATTTTATCATTTTTGTTTTGCTCACCTTTTCGACTTGTATACGAAGCATTTGAGTTTACATTTGATTTGCGTCCACCGCGTCCTCCCCGCTTACCACTTCCACGACGATTCGAAGCATTATTACTCCGGCTACCATCGCTGCCCTGTGGTGAAGACGCACGCGATGCCGAAGGTGTACTACTCGGTTGCGGTGATTCTCCTGACTTGCTTAGATATTTTGGTTTCTTTAGCAATTGATAATTAAATTTACTTGGAGTACGTTCATTTGGCGTCTTTGGTGGACGACCACGTTTTCGGCTACCCCGTCCGCTCATCGCGTACTATTTTTACAGAGACGGCGACAATCGACTCGAGTTAACTTGAACCACTTAAATCGTTTTATTGTAATCTGATGTTAGCTCACGTTTAAATGTTGTAATTAAGTTAAATTTGTTTATCAATTTCATAAAATAGGCACAACAACAGCACATTGAATCTAAAAGCAGAAAACGAAATACATATAGAAATTATTTTACTTTGCTTTTTCTGTCTCTCACACAAAAAAATCGATATGCACGATTTTCACTTTTCTCATTCATTCATTTTTTTTATTTTTTTAATCACATTAACTGGTAAACTTTGTTTACGAATAACGCATAAAAATGTATTATTGAAATTGATAACGCGCATCACACACAAACTAACCAACAAGGATAAAAAAAACTCTCGCGGGGATGCTGCTCATATATTTTCATATGGATTTTTTCGCCTCATCGAGGTAGCAGCACCAAAAATGTAGAAGCCAACGCACATTGGCCGCCATTTATAAGTGAATGAAAAAATTTTTTTTGCCATACAGCACTCTGCTGTTAGTTATCTTTTTGCACAATTTATCATAGAAACACCAACAGCTGTGTGTCTGCGTTGTATACGAATTTTATGCAATGTACTTAATATTATTTAACTAATTTTCAAGCGAAGCGTTTTGCAAGTGAATTTTCCTTACTTTACTTTTTTCTACGTTCAAGCTATATGCGAATGTACAGTGTCGACCAATCACAGACGCCCTTCTATTTGCTAACGTCGCATTCGCCCTCTGGTAGTCGTTTTTCGTACTAATGCGGCAGGGTTGTTGCCGTCGCGCACGCAGTGTTGTATTACACCGCGCTGCGCAAGGTTTGAATGTGTGTCTTGTAACGGTTCAGCTTTGGAAGTTGGCGCGCGAATTATAGCATTGAAGAAGAGCGTTAATTCGATAACAGGTTTTTCTTTGAAAGATTTTACGTTTATTTGATATGTTAAATAAATGCGATGAAGAATTTTAGAAGCGCTAATTTGTTATTTTAAAACATTTTTTTTTGCAAATGTTTAAATTTAATAGCTAAAAAAACATTTGGGTCCAACGAGGTTTGATCAAACAAAATCATTTTTTTCTAAACTTATATATGTACATATATGCATGTTTGTATATGAAAATCAAATTGTTTTGTGCTTTAATCAAAAATGACTGTGGCAACGCTCAAATAAGCCAGTAATTTTTTTTTTCGCCGTGTAAAATCTTTATATTTTATCGTTAATGAACGATATAATATATAGCTTGATAAATAATAAAATAGTTTATATACTAGCTGAAACACAGGAGCAACGTAAGTTTGACCTTAGTTTTTCCGATCCTCTTTACATATGTAAAAATTCTTGCATATACGTCGTGCTCTGCTACGAACCCATTTGGTTTTCCCCGCCGTGAGCTTGGCGCCGCTCATTTATCCAGTGGATCTTATATTTTCCAATGTCCTTTACGTATATATCTATCCTAATCTCCTTTACGCTAAATATAAACGAGGAATGTTAAAAAAAAGAGAAATTTTTTTCAAAAAATATTTATTTTATTCTATTTTGTCCCCTTCAGGTTTTTCCAATTCTCGAAACACTTCTGATATGTTTGCTATGGCCTTGAGCTCTTCCAGCTATGCGGTCTTTATCTCCTCAATCGTAGCAAAACGTCATGCTTTCACGCGTCTTTTCGGTTTTGGGAACAGGAAAAAGTCGCACGTCCAGTGAAGACGGTGGATGAGGCATGATTACGTCTTTGTTGTTTTTGGCAAAAAAGTCACGAACAAGTAAGGTAAAAATTTAGTAATTTTGGAACAAACTTCACTGCCAAGCATATCATGCACAAAACATCCGAAAAAATTGCATGGCATGAGCCAACCGACAATTCGACAATTCGACATCCTCAGCAATTTGCCTAATAGTGATTGGACGATTCTCCATTATAATTCACCGGTTGTTGACGTGCTGGTGCGCCCAGGGCGTGCATCGTCATTTACATTTTCTCGGCCTTCTGTGAAGAGCTTGTGCCACTTATAAACATTTTTTTTCCTCAAAGTAAACTCGTCATATGCCACAGTCATCATTTTAAGTGGGAACATGTGAAACAACATAAAAAAAAAACCGAATCTAGTTCGCGAAATTTGATGTCACCTTTTTTTAACACACCCCGTACTTCTAGTTTAACTTGAGCACCGAGCCCAGCAATTTTTCTGTAATTTCGAAGTGTGAAATAATTGCATGTACATGCCATAACCACTAAACGTAACCATACTTCACAGGATCACTTTCCTGAATCGTCTGAAGTTTAAAAGGTGAACGTAAAAGCTACCTAACGGTAGTACCCTTAGAGACATTTCATGCTGTATTCATTTTCAGTGTACATCGCTTGACACAAAGGAGTTATAGGTTAAAACTTTTGGATTTTACCTAAAAATTTTAAACGCAAATATTTCGAAACTGGTGGCTAATTTTGAAAAACGGTGAACGCCATTAAATTCAGCGTTCTCGAATTATGTTTACTCCCTTGGTTCTCCTCGTTGTTCATTTCAATGTAACTACTACATCACTCGCAAAAGCTTACGATGTGCGTTATGGTGTATATTTGTCTCTGTGTTATGTTCAAATCTTGAAGTTCAATTTTGACCCACTTCCACTGATCGGATTGAGCCAAATTGGACATGCAAGAGTGTACGTGATGACAGTATAATGAAACTAATTTATGGGCCAAAATGATAATAAACTCATTTCGAATGTAAGAGTTTTTAACATCACATTGGACAGTCTTACTAATTATTAAGGCAGGCGCAAATAATAAATTTTTTGTTTTTTTGAAGGCTCTACCTTTTATTGTCCCCGAGACCACGTTGTTCAGACGGATGAACGGGTATTCGATGCTGATCTAGAATATATACAAACTTTATGGTTTTAGTCTGCACAAACTTGGCCTCCAGGGCAGGCTGATTTAGTTTGAAAACGTGAATTAAAATTATATATAGCTTATTGTGGCCATGGCATCCAGAATTGGTTCTAAACTTGCTCAGAAGAATCTAAAAGTTGAAGTTTTGGGGCTCTATATTTTATAGTCTCCGAGAACTCGTTGTTCAAACATACGAAGGATGAACGTGTTATTGCAAAAATTTAGAGGTACCATGTGGCTCTTCTATTTCACAGAAAGCCAAATTCATCATATGTCATCATTTATTTGACACAGATGGATGAGATTTGACACTATAACCGGGAACCGGGAAAATTAAATCACCTGAAAAACTAGGCAGTGCCGCGCTACTTTCTTTAAGAGAAATGCCAAAAAAATATTTGTCAGTAAAAAATGCGGCAGGGTATTTCGATGTCGTGACCTAACGACTTCATCATTCTTACTTGGTTTCGTTATAATTTGTACATGAAAGCACCTACGCATTTCTTTTTGTCTATAAATGTCTACTAGTACCCACAATGTTATAATTATTTATTTTTTTTTTTTTCATTTTAATAGGTGTACGTTTAAAAAGTTTTTATATACCTTGCGCCAATAGTGTAAAAGGATATATTCATTTTGTGCAAATAGTAGGCAGAAAAAGGTATGGTAGACTCTTTAAAGTGTATATATTCTTGATCAGCATCGGAAAACGAGACGATATAGACATGTCCGTCTGACCGTCTGTTTGAACGAACATATTTTGAGATGCTGTATCCGTTGATGCCAGGGTCCATGCTTTTACGCCATACAGCAGGACCTGAATTATCAGTGCCTTATAGATTCTTATCTTCGTATTTCGAGAGTGGGCTCTACTTCTGAGCCCAAAGTAGCAGCGATTAGCAATCGTGATTTTTCGTCTGATACTGACCGACCGTCCAAGATGCGCTGTTGGTCTACAAGTGGACACCAGGTACTTTTCGTCTTGTCCTCGTTCACCGCTAGGCCCATGAGACGTAACTGCTTCTCAATCTCCGAGAAGTCAATATCAACTAAACAATTTAATGGTAGCTTCTAGTAGAAGGACGCTTCACATATGTTGCCATCAATGGATGTAACTCGCTCATTTGTTGGGGTAGCCACCATACAAAACCACCGTCCACTTGTGTGTTTTTGTATGAAAAACATCTTTATTAAAATCAATGTTAAGGTGAAAATCGATGTGGTGGCTTTTTATGGACAATCGCTTAACATACAAATACTAATATGCGTGCCCCGCCTACTTTTTAGGGTAGCCCCCATACAAACCCAGCGACCACTTTTGTATTTTTGTATGACAATTTTTTTATTAAAGTCAATATTTAAATCAGCACGAAATTTTGAATCGGGAGCAGTACAACAAAATCTACAACAAACAGAGTTTTTTTAAATCATAGCAAAATGAACACTTTTATGACGGTCCGAAAATCGTATGTGGTTGTTGTTTCGTTTTCGGCTGTGCCGAAAGTTTTTGTTGCTTTCTCGTCGAAAATCGCAAGCATGCAAAAGTAACGGTTTGAGCACTCAGAGCAACGGGAGCAAGGGCTTGCCCACCGCTCATTTAAATTATTGGTGGTATTTTATATCTTATATACAAATGTGTGCGTTCTGTCGATTTTTTGAGGTATACCCCATACAAATCCACCACCCACTTTTATGCATTTGTATGAAATACTTCTTCAGTTAAGTCAATATCAACTTAATATGTATTCTTATGGATGGTGCAACTATACAAACCCATACTCCTATGTTTATATTTTACAATAAGATTTAAAATTTCGTGTGAATGGTTTTAGAACTTCGATTCAACCGAAGTTACCGGTTTTTTTTGTTTTGAATTATTGCTTTTACAAGATTTGGTTGCACATCCATCTCCTACTCATTCTGGAGGAAGGCCACGGAAAACTACGCGGAATGAAGATTCTTTAATTAAAAGGACTTTCCAAAATGATCCTACAGCATCTTCTAATCAAATACGAAACAGCTTGGATTTGCAAGTTAGCGAAAGAACGATCCGAAGAAGGGCGGTAGAGGCAAGTTTATTCAGTCGACGACCAGCGAAAAAAACCTTTCATATCGTCAAAAAACAGAAAAGCCAGACTTGAATTCGCCATGGCCCATCTCAACTGGAGTGTCCAAAAATGGAAGACTGTGCTGTGTTCTGACGAATCCAAGTATAATTTAAAGGATTAAAGCCTTGTACAACAAGAACGCAACATAATGGTCTGGGGTGGCATCTCTGGACAAAAATTGGGCCAATTCATAAGATCGATAGAATTATGGATCGTTTAAAATATCTCGACATAATAAAGGACGTGATGTTGCCATATGCTGATGAAGAGATGCCACTCCAATGGAAGTTCCATAACGATAACGATCCGAAACATATAGCAAAAGTGGTTAAGGATTGGTTCCAGAGCAATGGGATAGAAGTTCTTCGTTGGCCTGCCCAATCGCCTGATCTTAACCCAATTGAGAACTTGTGAGAGATCGTTAACACGAAAATCAACCGAGAAAATTGCAAAACAAAGGAAGATCTATTCGAAGCCGTACAAATAGCCTGGGAAGCAGTATCACCGTATATAATTAATAATTTAATATCCACAAAAAAATAATATTGAAATTAATAATTTGTTGCGAATCCTTTAATCTGGATGACACACGCACAACGTTTAGGCATACGTTGTGCGTGTGTCATCCAGATTAAAGGATTCGCAACAAAATATTAATTTCAATATTTTTTTTTTTATCTTAGAAAAAGTCGCTTTGGAGCGTTTTTCGGGAGCGGACCGTGCGTTGTGCGTACGTGAGTTTTATAAAAACGGTAGTTCAGCGACTGTAGCGCATAGAAAATTCTGCAGTATTCCACAAGTTCGTCATTTAAATGATGCGCCAAGCCCTCGACTCATTGGAAAATGGGTCGAGAAGTTTGAAGAGACCGGTTCAACGCTGGAAAAATCAAAATCCGGGCGTCCAAGCTTTTCGAGAACGTTCGAAAACGTAGACAGTGTTACTCAGTCTGTTCGTGACAACCCGGACCTAGACGACTTCTTCGTGCCTGAACTGCAAAACTTTCCTGGTTATAACCATGGTTCCAGCAGAACGGAGCAACTTCACACACGTCCAACTGGTCTCTACCACGAGTTCATGAAATTTTTCATGGCAAATTGATCTCCAGGAGAGGTGACATAAATTTGCCTCCTCCGATTTAACCCCTATGGACTTTTTCCTGTGGGGTTACGTCAAATCTAAAGTTTACGGCAACAAACCGAACAAACAAACCCTGGTTAATTAAAAGAAAATATCCGTCACGAAATGGCAGCCATCACGGTGAATATCTGCCGAGCCGACATAGGAAATTTTAGTGCTCGATTAAATGAATGCAGTGAACGCAAAGGTTTATATTTGGACAATATCATTTTTAAGAAAGCCCAGCCCGCTAATAATGTGTGGAACGATTTGTGTGAAAGTACTTTTAAAATGATTTGCCAATGTTGTCGCCTTGTCAGTATTATTTCTAGCCCATTTACCATCTTGAGTTCTGATGGGTGCCTGGTGAACTAAGGCTTGATTTATCTTTTTGGTCGCTTTCCATAGAGAGTACATAGTTGACACTGTGGGGTCCAGTCGTCGTAAATAAGTCTGTAATTTGTTATTTTGTTCTTGCCATCTCTTACGTATTTTTCTTTTTTGCTTTATTTTATTTTTTATTTGGGCGTTGATCTTTTGGTTGCTTGGCTTATAGCTAAGCGTTGGGGTTGAATTTTCCACAGCTTTTAATAGTAATATCATTAAAATATGCTATTGCGCTATCTATTTCGTCTGTATTGAAACTCAATACTTGATACTCAAAAATTGAAACTCAATAGTTAATGAATGCAGAACAGTTCCAAATCTTAAAAAAAATTAGACGAAATGTTTTTCAAACATGCATTCGCAAATTTTGCTTCAGAAGAAATTCTGCCATGTAGCCCTGTTCTCTCCGCATTATCTTATCGCAAATTGATTTAATGTTCGCAGCGCGGCGGCGACAGTGGCAAAAGCTTAAATACATATATCTACATTGAATACTAGACGTTCCAGTCTTACTTCATTGTTCGCGCGCGCAGGTTGAAATCGAAGAGCAACGCAACGGAACAAGTTTTTATATTGTTTTATTAAACAAATAATAAGTATGTAATAATAACTGCGATTAACTTGTGTAATGTGATAACAAACCGCGCTGCCTTTGCGCGCATAATCTAATGAAACATTTGTGTTATTAGATTAGTAAATATAAAACTCGAAAAAAAAAAAAGTAATTACCCAATTAAAACGTTGTGCGAGAATAAAACAGCAACAAATTTAGACTACAATAATTTAAAACAGCAAACTCGAAAAGATCAAGTGCAGTGAGTAATCAACGCACATAAAAAAAGTTCTGCGAAATATGTGAAAAATATTCTGTTTAACTGAAAAGTAAATATACGACTTAGATAAAAGAAATTACTGTTGTGGAAACATTTGCCGATACACTTACCTTCGATAGGTTTAAATATATGTGTACATTTATATTTGCTTTTTTTTGAGGAATGAAAATATTTTATTGCAAAATAAACACGCTAGACAAGCAAATGCCATAGATACATTTATTTTAAGTGGAGTAACAAAACGCGGCCGAATACCGAGCTCAATTTACTACTTACCTACAAAATTCAAATAGAGCGCTTCTCGATTTTATGACAAACTGTAAATTCTAATCAGAAATAGTTTGAAGAGATAAACATACACAATGTGCCTTTGCAGGCAACAAGTGCTAATATCTATCTATAACTTGGCGTATACTATGCATAGCATGGTTCTTGCCATCTAAACGCGAATATATTTAGTTTTCAATTTCGACGTACTACATATTTATGACGTATCTTGCGGCACTATACGCTATGCTATACATTATTTTATCGGCTGTGTCGCGCCCGACCTTATCGATATTGCATTTTTGTATGATATTGTCAGAATTTTGGGATACATTTTGACATGTTGCAAGAAATTCGACATCGGAAATGAAGTTTTCACACACTGTAGATAGTATAGCGTGTCTCAGGATTTGATTTTTAAATAAAAAACTGTTGTTTCTTTTTTTTAATTTACGAGGTTTTGATTTGTTGGTGTGTTTTTTTTTTTAAATTATGAAACTTTTATTGAAACATAAAATAGACATCATGAGGTTATGTATGGAATAACACATCGGGTAAATAGCTCATCGGGCATTATTAAAAAACAACAACAAGAAAATGCCGATTTTGAAGACAAAATCATCTTTAGTGACGAGGCTCATATTCATCTCAATGGCTTCGTTAACAGGCTAAATTGTCGCATTTGGTGCTCAGAAAAACAACGAGTAATTTATGAGAAACAAATGCATACACAGCGTGTCACTGTTTGGTGTGGATTTTGAGCTGGAGTCATCATCGTTCCATTTTTTCTTCGAAAATGAGGCAGGTCAAACACAAACCGTGAGTGGTGTTCGTTATCGTGAAATGTTAACCAGTTTTTTTTTTTTTTTTGGTTTCAACAAAACGGTGCCACATGTCATACAGCACGAGAAACAGTTAAATTACTGCATCAGTCATTTTCCGGTCGTGTCCTCTCGCGTTTTGGTGACCAGAATTGGCCGCCTAAATCATTCATCTAGACTTTTTTTTTTGGGGGTTTTTTGAAGTCACAGGTTTATGTGAATAAGCCCACGACACATCAAGCATTGAAAGAAGAAATTACACGCTGCATCAATGAAATACCGCAATATTTATGCAAAACGTAAATCCTGAGACACCCTGTATAACGTTATAATATTATAGGTGAAAACCGTAATAATCATTGAACAAAGTATGTTTCACTTTTGGTTTCTACGAAAAGTGATGTTGTACTCTAAAAATACAAATAGCAGAATTTTTATTCCAATCAAAAAAAAAAATGTTAAATTAACTTCGTTTGTGGGTTCAATGAATACTGATTTATTGCGTCGATAGCATTAAAGGAATATACATTCTCTGTTGCGCTATCCATGTGCATGTTTCATCAGACTGGATGCATTTTGTACTATATTAAAAACTAGTCATGCATGCTTCTCAAAAAAAAGAAAACCACATTATTTTTAGCTGTACGGGGATTCTCTAGAATTAATGACATCACGATGATAGTATGACTAAAAATGTGCTCGGAACTGTAAAAAAAAAAAACAATACTAAGAAAGCTTATCGCGGCGTAAGCACGCTTCTCTTACAATAATAGTTCTATAATAAATACTTCGCTAACGTTAAATAATCTTCAGTGGAATCGAAGCTTAAATACTCTGCACAGTTGAACTTTACTCGCCAACAATGGAATTTACTTAATTACCATTGTTTTTTTTTTAATTTTAGAAAGTTTACTTACTACATTTCACAATTTTCAATATAATAAAAAATATGCATAAAAGTATTTGGCATGAATTGCGCTTTTTGGCGATTGTGGGTGGTATATTTGTTTGTTGCTAATAGTATTGTGGGGTATGAAAAAATTAGAAAACATACGTAATTATTGCAGTTAAAGAAAATTACGAATGAGTGCGGTTTAAACTCTATACCTCTGAGATGTCAGCAAGCTCGCCATTCAGTCTTTATTATTAAACTTGTTAATACTAAATGTAAAATATATTTATACAGTTGCTATATTAATGTCAAACTTAATTGTATTCACCTTTTGTACGTAGCTGCACAATTTCAAAACAATAATTGTTTCTAAAATAATTGCTTAAATTATAACATGTTCAATAAACACCTGCTTCAATGCTACACCTTTTAGCAAACTTTCAAACCAATATCCAATGATTGACGGTATAGGGAGCATAGTACGTGCACACAGACTGACAGACGGATATGGCTGGAACGACTCTGCTTGCTATGCTGTTCATGATTATACGAGGCATATCCAGAAAGTAGTAAGTGTACTGAATTTTTGTAGGTTTTAAAATTTTTTATTTAAACATAAAAATTACGTGATACTTTAGTACATAATGTAAGCTATTTTTCGATATAGTCACCATTCCTCTCTATGCAGGTGGTGAAGCGGGGTATTAATTTTTTGATGCCTTCCTAGAAGTAGTTTCCCGCCAACCATTTGGGACCCACCTCGCGGACAGTTTCCAAAATCCAAGGGTTTCTGTCATTGTTTCGTGTAGTAGAGATCTGGAGATTTGCGGAAACATGGCAGAAAGTTCATCCATAGTCAATCTGCGATCGTCATGGAGCGCATTTTCGATTTTTTCCACAATTTCATCAGGCACAATTGAAAGTCTTCAGCTCCTCTGATCATCATGCACAGACGTACGAACATTTTTAAACTCGCGACACCACTTGTACACACTCGTAGGATTTATAGCCTTATCATCATATGCAGTTTTCACCACATTATAAATCTCAAACGGAGGTTTTCCCTTCCAAACGAGATAACGGATGACGCCGCGTATTTTGCACTTGGCGGGAGACTGGATTGACATTGTTCACGAAACGTGTTGTCGCGTCGACAGTACTCAACGTACTGACCTCGAACCGGTCTCGTTGCAAAGGGGAGAAGTCAGGCTACACTGCCGTGTTGCCAACAAGACGAAAATAAAATCCTTCCGGCCTGATAGCCTCAGTATACTTACTTTCTGGATCTGCCTCGTACCTTCTAATAAAAAATCACCTGGACTGGTTAAAAATAAATACAACATTTTTATGCATTTTAATACAAATCTTTATTATCGCCTTCAAAATAGGCTCCTTTTGAGTCAATACAAGCATGCCAACAGTTAATCCAATTTTAAATACACTTGTTATACGCCTCGACCGGGATAGCCTTTAGTTCATTAGTTTGGCGAATTTTTTTTTATGTCCTCAATCGGCTCATGACGCGTTCCCCGGAGCGGATATTTAAGTTTCGGAAACAGAAAAAAGTCACAGGGTGCCAAATCTGGTGAATACGGTTGTTGTGCGATGACTTTTGTTTCATTTTTGGCTAAAAATTCCGGCACAATCAAGCTGGAATGTTAAAAAAAATGCAAAAAATGCACATCAACCAAAATGTGTTAAGTCGATCTATAAGAGATGTTGAGTGTCTCTGCTATCTTTCTAATGCCAACACGTCGATTTTCGAGCACAATTTCCATCACTTTTTCGATGTTTTTGTCGTTAACAGAAGTGGATGGACAACTTGCATGAGACAAGTTTTCTGCGATTTCACGACCCTCACTGAATGTTTTATGTCACTCAAATACTTGCGTTCTCCAGTCCTCATAACACTTTTGTAACATTTTGAATGATTCCGTTGCCGTTATTCCATTGGAAACACAAAATTTCAAGCAAACTCGTTGTTCAATTTTTTTTTCATGTTAAAAATCGCCAAACAAAATTTTCGAGTCGTAAAAAAACACCTGTCAAACATAGACTAATAATCGCAAACTTGGCATGCATGTCAATGACAGTGACAGCCAACTTAATAAGATGTACCGAACCGATTCGGTTTAAATCCACCAGTCCGGGTCAATTTCGGTCCAGAGGTACATAATTTACGGACTACCCGATACTTCTTTCAAAGCGTTGCAAATATTGTGACTAAGTTATAATACTAATAATATTTTGTGTGAAGAGTATAAATATCGCAACAAAATAAGCACATACTTGCTTATACAAGTAGTGTACATACTTAAGTATATACTACATAAGTACGTAGTGAAATTGCTTCAAAATTATCAGAGAGTATAGAAAGATTTAAAGCATTCTTGAATAAATTGCAAGCTGTGTAATCTTAATGAGCTTAACATGATATAATGATTTATGGTAATTAAATTTTTTATGTTGCCAAAACTTTCAAACCTAAAGGTAATTGGTAAATTTCGAATACTTAGTAAGAACAATTTTTTTTTGTCGTTTGGTGTTTACTTTTTAGTTTTTATTTTATATTATAAATTTTTGCTACTAGATTTTGATAATACAATATTATATCCAATTTTTGACTGTATCAGATTAACTGTTGCATAGATATGAATTCAAGTATACATAATAAAGAGTTTTTTATCTTGACACTTTCCAATTGTTACCATCTGGCAACTGCAAAGAATGTTTTTCGACAGAAGTGTTTAGTATGGTTTACTATTTCAACATGGAAAGATATACGTTACAACAACGTATAAAAATTTATCAGCGGTTCTATGGCGATCGAACGTGGAAAAAAAAATTATCTTTAGACAATTTAGATTATCTTAAAGCAAGTAAAATAGTAAAATTTTCGATTAAATAGAAATTTAATCGAAAATTGAACCAGAAGTATGAATTCCAACCAGGTCTGCCCCGACTGGAAATTTGGATGATGTCATATTTCATTATTAATAATAGAATCAAAGCTTTCGAACGCCATACAAATTTGGAAAATTATGCAAAGAGTTCGCCTTCATCTTTGAGCAACTTAAGCGTGAAGTAGTTTGAATGCATTTATACGTTTAAAAAAAGCAAAAATCCAGAAAATTTAAGTTTGCTCAGGCAGTGTGCACCACAAGTATTTGGGTATATTGTACTGATTTTACTGCTCTTGATAAAGTTAGTGGGTTTAAGTTGGCATGTTTTACATATTGTCTGCAGATGACTGAAAATTCACATAATCTGTGTGCAGGTCTTACGTCATGTATTCTAGAGATGCGCTCGATTTTGGTGACATTTATACCAATTTTATTAGTATACCAATTTTATAGTATCCTAGTTGGCAGTGCGCAATGAGATAGCATGCAAGTATTTTGCTATAATATTTATTAAGCAACACGAAATGTTTTCAAACACCTCTGGCTGGGATAAGGAACCCCTTTGTCATCTCCGGTTTGAAGAGTAGAATGGAAATTTCATGCATACCGAACAATCTAGTCCTTTCCGTTTTGTGTCTCTGCTAGCGACACAATAAGGTTCTGGTAATTTGGGGCACTGAAAACGAAAATGACCAAGCAAATTTTTTTCAACATCCTCCACCCACTCCCAACACCACTTAGCAACCTTCTAAGCTGGTTGAAATATAGCTTCATGGTGGTATTTATGATTTATGTATACTTGTATTCCTAGAATCTTGGGACTCGGTAGCGAACTGCTATATTTGCATGATTAAATTTAAGGATATGTTAACTCACAATCATGGTATAAAAGCCAGCTTTTTTACTTTACGCCTCCAATTTACAATGATGTTCATGTTTTTTCAAGCAATAATTTTGAAATGTATGTCACTGATGGTCCAGTTCGGAAAGAAAGTCAAATGGATGTTGATGAAGTGAAGATAATTCAAATTCTGCCAGCTACAAAGGAGGTCTGCCTATGAATCCATGGGACCAGAAGAAATTAAATAGGGAAATTAGAGTGCCCCGTAAAACATAGCGGTAGAGAGTGTACCCGTGTGTGTTTCGACTTATTTCTTTTTTTGTGTGTCTGTGTCATATGTAAATCTTAAAGTCTCAAAGATCTAAACTGTCTGTATGACACATTGATTCTTTACTTAATGCAAACCAGTTTACATTTTTTTTTTGATTATTCGCTTAGCTAATAGAAATCAACCAGAACTAATAATAAAGTATATTTTTACCATTACAGACACAAAACATATAAAATGAATACACAAATTTGGCCAAAGGTGCTAATCATGCTAGTGGCGCTAAGTGAATTAAGTCTTTCTGTTACGCTACCGGAAAACACCGCACTTAGTGACAATGATAATACAACGACGAGTTCTGAGAACGCCTACAACACATTGTCAACAACACTGCCCAGTGAAGTCACAACAACAGCAGCAGCAACAGCAAAAGCAGCAGCAGCAGCAGAAACAACATTATTAACTACTACACTGCCACTTAATAGCAACTTGACGACGTCGCCGGCAGCGGCTAATGCGACAGCGCCACCCTTAGATTGTTCGCAACGCGAAAAGCTTAAGAAGCAACCTATTTACAGTGAAAATGCACGTCTAAAAAAATGTTGTGCACTCGGCGAAAGTTTGGACATTTATCGCGAGAATCAAAGTGATGCAATGTGCGATACTTCAGCTGGCATGAATTTCAAACCGAACATCATTAATGCGGTGCTCTACGATAATTGCATTGAGGACGAAGAGGTGCAGCTAACACTACCATATGAGATTGGAAATCCCTGTAATACGTGAGTATTGCTGTGCTGCTGGCCAGTCATTACATAGGCTTCTCATAATCATAGTACATCGATTAATTACAGCTCCTTTCTGTACGACACTGTGGAGGATACATTCTTTGTGCTGCAAGATGGTTCACTGTTGATTATCGATAAACTTGGCAAGGAATCGTTTACTGTTGAGCCAAACTATTGCATGGATATGGATAAATCGGGACAGATGTTTGCCATAATTTGCATAACACAGGTGGAGGAGCATCTGGTGCGCAGTCAAATAATTACTATTGCTGTACTTATGCTGGTATCCATGCCGTGTCTTTTAATTGTTAGCTATCTGCATATATCGCTACGTGCATTGCGTACATTGAATGGTTTGTCTTTGAGTTTGATGTCACTTTGTCTAGCAGCTGGCTATTTTGTGCATTCGGTGGTGCATATCTATAATATACCATCGAGCGGATTTATTGGATATGTTATACAGTTCTTTATATTGTCATATTTCTTTTGGTTCTTCTGCTTGTGCTGCAATGTGGTGGTGAATATTTGGTAAGCTCTAAAAACAATACAATGGTTTATCCAATAATACAGTGTTTCCCCAACACAACAGGATAAAACTGCCTAGAAATATACAACTGTCGAAAACTATGGCATACATAAATTTTGGCATCTATTTTTTGTTTGCCTTCACGGTGCCCGCTATTTTGGTTAGTGTAACAGTACAGAAGGGACTGGAAGGCATGCCATCCTACTTCATACAAGGTCTGACGGAATGTAAGTTCTATAGATATACGTGTATTTTGTTTCAAAATTGCAATTATTAACTAAATACTTCCGCTGCTGCAGCTATACGTGAATCGCAGCGTTATTTCATTCCACCCGTATCCAGTATACTTGGACTGAGTTTTCTAGTCATGATTGCTGCCTTTTTTGGATTTCAACGCATCAAAAAGCACGGCTATTTGCCTGCAGAGAAGGAGGAACCTTTGGAACTGGGCACTACAACGGTGCCAAAAGAGTTCGATCAACAGAAATATGAGGAGGTCAAAAAGGAGTAAGTATTGTAAATACCTATATAAATTTGAATACTATTCAATATAACAAACAATACAGTTCTATAGAGATTTTACTTTTAAAGTAAACTAGTCTTGAATGTAATGAAAGAATCCTGCACATTTGTAGCATAAGGCGTTGTCCCAATCTGAGTATATAATTTGTGGTTGCATTTATTACCTTCGGAAACTATGCCTTCAGCAAGAGGGACCAGAAAGACGTTCAAACACAATTTTTGCTTCACATATTCCGTATAAACAACCCACGAATTTATCACGCTAACCATCAGTATTTTGAACAGCACTTTCTTCCACCACTTTTAAAACTTGCGGTTGAAATTGTAAACGGTCAACTTCTGGTCGGCTAAGTTGACTCCTCCCATAGTTCTGTTATAGTCGCAGACATTTTTAGGAAACTTAATTTTCTACTTGGAGCCGTGTATTTGGTTTCTGCCAATGTCTACAAACGATGGTGCGTGTCAATTGGAAGCCAAAAGTACTTCTTTTGAATCCAGTCAGCGAGCGGCCGCAACGCTAACAGACTTTGTTTGAAGCTGGCTTTCGCCTTTGGCCACTTTCCAACAAATTTTGGTGTTTTATTCCAGTTATGCATGTATGATCCAAAAAATTTATTGATGAAAAGAAGCGGTCAAGAGCCAAACACACACATCTCTCTCTCACGAATTGATGAAATCTTAGTCACTGAGGCTGATTCCGTCTCAAGGAAACTCTCACACAGATATTCCAGAAGTATCAAATTCGATCCGAGTTTGGTGTTCGTTTACAATATGCTCAAGATTTTCACGGGTTAGATCCTTTTTGGCATCTAAAATCTATATTGGGACCGTATCGGAAGTACATATCCCACGATATAGTCTGAAATTAAACCTGTTTTTTACATTTTTTATTCTTTGAGCATCATTCAATGTAAACAATTTAGAAAGATCATTCAATTCTCAATACATTTAACTTTAATTCACTAAAATCGAATGAAAATAAACGAAGTTATTAGATTTTTCGAAAGAAGAAACATTCTCACCCATTTGGCTTTTTTGACCAATTAGCTTAAGAGGTCGAATCATCAGTGTCTCTCTTAAGCAACCATTTCTGATGATTATATCTTTTTAAGTATTCATCCAACATCTTTATTTAATCGCAGCTTTTTTGATTTCCCAAAAAGTTGTCGCACAAAGAAATAATTCTCTAATCCAAGTCCTCCATTTAAATTTTTCAATGTCTGAAAAAAATATATTATCATGCATAGTTTTCCGAATTTGAGTCCCAATTAGTACCCCTGTACTTTTTAGAAAATTAGCACAAATGCAGTTTTTTAGGCTACATTCAAAATTTCTTCTTTAGTTTTCGCTTCACGTAGCCTTGCGGAAACTGAATTTTTCAACTATGCCAGGCCAAAAATAAATAGCAACAATTAAAGATTTTTTTTTCTTCTTACCGAAACCGTTGCAAAGTCTAAAATCGGTTATAAAAATTTGTCCGAATTGCCACAAAAACAGTTTCTTAAATTTATGAAAAATGCAGAAATATACTCGACTAGACCTAAAAGATACACTTGACGACTCTTTAAAACTTTATCTTTTTTTTTTTAGAAGCACTTTGTAATAATTCTATTTCTACTCTACTTTCAGCGCTAAGTGCATCAGTCTACTCGGCATCATAATGATCATCACCTGGCTACTCGAAATTGTTACTTTTTATTCGCCCGGTCCCGAGGGTTATCTCATATTGTGTGATATGATTAACGGACTGCAGGGCGTCTTTGTGTTGCTCATCTTTCTCGTAGTTCGTCGCCGCCGGACTATTATCTTGCGTTGGTGGTATGATCGTGGATCACATAACATAGAGGGCACAGAACTGAATACAATAACTAAATAGTATACTTCGCAACATCACAAACTTTATAATGTTCCAATGCTAGAGTTAGTCCAAAAATTAGTTTATAGTATTGCCTAAATTATTACAACAAATCTTATGAAGTACTTATTGAATTATTATTATTAAAACTGTTTGTACTTAGACCTAAATTGGTCTATAATGCACTGACCATAGTCAATGTCTACAGAATTGTGCTTCGTACTTATTATTTGTAGCACTTTTTTGTCAGGGTGGGGGGAATGTGGGGATATAGACATTAAACCAATAAGTGAGTCACAATCTAAACATTACATCGTTGCATATTAGAACAAGCTGAGAGTAAAATCGAAAAATTTTAATTAAGATGATACCATAGATGTCGCCTTTTAGAGAAGTAAAGTATCTTTCAAAAGTTTAAAGTTTTAAATTAAGAATAATGACTCTCAGCCTTAATGGCGTCTTCATCATGCAAGAAATCTAGTTTGAGTCGACGACGAATGACGAAAGCGCTATCCGTAGGTTTGGATACAACCTGGTACGGTCCTGAACACGGTGGTTCCAAGGACTACTTGGAAGTGTTGGCCTCCACAAACAGATGTTAGTAATCATGAATGCATTTTTCCATGAATATTCTAGGCTTGTTGTGATGCGATGCTGGAGTCTGCCACACTGCGAGCATACAACTCCCGTGGTTTCAACGAAGCATCTAAACGATATAAGTATTTATTGGGAAGACGAAGCGTGGATCTGTACCAGTTCTCTGCAGCTTAAGTTTCAAGGTCGTCCTTGAAGCATGTACTAAGACCTATTAGAAGGGTTGGAAGTAATTTTGTCTATTGTGTTTCGTAGCTATACAATAAAACAGCTTTCAATGATTCGCGTCGCTATTCTGAAATTTTAATGACGGTGGTACGAGGGCTGCTATCTAAATTCTGAGATAGAATTAAAAAATGTTTCTTTTTGATTTGTAAAATATTCTCCATTAAGTATAATACCATTGGAAGATCCAATGTGGGGGGAGGGAAACTGTAGAACGTTCCCCTCCACCACACAACAGCATAATTGTTCAGTACAAACCTTTTTTTTTTCATTTAATTTTCATAAATTAGACAAAAAAAAAGCAACGTAGCATATAGAAATAGAGTTCCAGTGGCGACTGCCTGTTCTAAAATTACCAGATAGGCAGTCAACCCGACTCATGCAGAAGCTGTCAATACAGCGAAGAGGAGAGCGTTCAGCACCTGCTGTGTTACAAAAGGGGAGTACTTCTAAATGACCTTTCATAAATCTCCAATTTGAGATCTGTAACATATATATTTCATTAAATCGTTCCAATGGCTTGTAGAACGAGCGGTCTCTTAAATAAGAGATTGGTTTTGTTCGGTTCCACCCAAATTTGCCAGTAATTTGAAGAATGTTGTTGAAACACTTTAAATTAAAAGGTGGCCAGGAATCGACACACTTTTAAATGATTTTGCCCTCTAGCCAAAACCTCCAAGTGTCGTCACGCTTTAAGCCTCAGTTAGGCAAGATTTTCTGTGGACAGTTTTCTAACCTTTATAAATATTGATGGAGTGCGTCGAGAAGTTAAGTAGTAGGTTCTGGATCATTATCCAAAGTTATTTTCTTAAATTAAACTTAATACAAACAAAACGCCTAAAAGTTTTATGTATAAATTTTTTTTTATTGCATTTTACATAAAAATTGTATTTGTTGTTACTAATTATAAATACTTGTTTGTCTGTATACATTATGTATTGCATTTTATAGTAAATATATAAATAGTTAGATAGTTCAGATAGGTAGACATGACAGATAGTAGTTAGATAGAAGAGAGCGCTTGAGTGTGTTTCGTAAAAAGGAAATTTAGTTTGCATATATGTGTATGTATGTATGTATGTAAGTGTGTGTTTTGTCTGTCATTGACATTGGCGTACTACTACTAATACATACTACTACATTATAATTGTAATTATAATAATGATTTTTCGTCTCTTCATTCGTACAAGTACTATATAAATCGTAAATCATGCAAATATATAATTGTTACAAAATTTAATTTTATATTAATTAATAAATAAATTCTTTACGTAAGTATAATAATAATAATTATAATCATAATAATTATTAATAGTAGTTAAATGTGTAATAATACTATTTACATGTTGTAAGCAACGTATATAGGATCTAATTGATCTGCTAAGAATCCATCGCGTAAATGCATTCGTTGTTTTTCGCCGCGACTGTTGATGGGCACAACGCCTGTGAAACAAAAAGAAAAAAAAAAGATTTATATATACTAAAATCAAGAAAAAACGTTCACTTCGGTTGAACCGAAGCTCTAATATCATCCACACAAAATCTTAAATCGTATTGTAAAACATAAACGTGAGAAGTTTAAATAGGGGCTACTCCAAAAATTGGACTGTATACGCCCACTAGTAGATGTGTATGAAGTGACCATCTATAAGATGCCACCATATCGAATTTCAAGTTGATATTGACGTTTAATATACAAACGCATAAAAGTGAGCTGTGGGTTTGTATGGGAACACGCCCATTTGTATATGTATACGAAGCGGTTGTCTACAAATCCACCAAATCGAATTTCAATCTAATATTGACTTTAAAAAAGAAGGTTTTCATACAAAAACAAAAAAGTTGGCAGTAAGTTTGTATGGGCACTACCCCAAAAAGACTGCGGGTCTCACCCATTAATGTATATGTGAAGCGTCCGTCTATTAGAGACTACCATATTAATAATTAAGTTGAGATTGACTACAATAAAAAAGTTTTCCATACAAAAGTCAAAAGTAAGCGTTGAGTTTGTATGGGGGCTACCCCAAACAAGGGGTGTGGCGGGTCAATCTTGATACTCTATTAAAGTGCAATAAAAAGAAGTGTATGCACCAATTTTCAACTGGATAGCATAAAAATTGCTCCCCAAAAAATGAGCAACAACATACACACGTCAGACAGACGCACTTAGCTAGATCGACTCGTATCGTTGAGTTGATCAAGAATATTTATACTTTATGGGTCTACGATGTATTGTTTCTAGCACATTGTGAAAAATAATCTGACATCGAGAGCTTGCTAAATTCATAGATAATTATACAATATATTACTTATTTCATTACCTGGATCAACCACAACGACTACACCCACAATCAGTTGATGCTCTTCGAGCACCGTATTTGTGACCAGCGGCACCAAATCAAGCGCCTCGGACTCATTGCCATCTAATTCTACAACTACTACTAACAGATTAGTCCAAGTGAAAACAGCACTGTAAGTGAAAAAAAAAGAAAACATTACAGAATATTAAGATCTTTATGTATTGCGTAGCATATAATAAATAAGCATACCACTCTGCAATTTTCTTATGACAACGCAGCACCGAATTTTCTATATCAATAGGATGATAGTTCATGCCACGCAAAGAGATCACTTCGTCTAGTGCGCCCACAACGTAAACTGCATCATGCAGTTCTTGATCACTGCTGTTTGTGCCACTGACATCACGCTCTGAATTGCCACCGATGGAGGCGTTTGAGAAATTAAGCTGCAATTGACTCATTGAATTCAATGATTCGGTATCACTATCGCGGCTAGCAACGCTAGGCGTTGTCTCATCAAGTATAGATGCTGCTTGCGAGCATTCGGTGCGGCGCAGAAAGCCTAAATAACCAGTGCGTGCGTAGACTTCTGCAGTAGCGCCAGTTACCAGTTTAGCATTGAAATGATCATTATAGTCGGTCTCGTCACCGTA
Source organism: Leucophenga montana (assembly GCA_035044765.1). Taxonomy (NCBI): domain Eukaryota; kingdom Metazoa; phylum Arthropoda; class Insecta; order Diptera; family Drosophilidae; genus Leucophenga; species Leucophenga montana. The sequence goes on along the minus strand of JAWNNQ010000357.1, from coordinate 625,446 downwards.
AATGGTAAAGTAACCATTGGCATTATGTGGTGATTGTACCTGCAGGAGCAAACAAATACAAAATATAAGATAGAACAACTTTAAACTATAAGAACTCTTAACCTTACCCATATTTCACCTAAATGCGAATCACCGCAATGTCCCTTAGTATCGGGATTGGCGATGATTACCTTTACGCCCGGTAACAGCTTACCGGACTCAATGAGACACAATGAATTGGGTGCGCCGCGTTCCACAAGCGCAACACGATTATTGCGCAATGCACGCAAATCTACATAGACTTGTGCACTCTCTGCAGAGCTAGCACCCTGTACGCAAATTGCCGGATTTACACGACAACCGAATGAGGTTGATACACAGCGTGTATTGAGACCAAGTGCCTGGAATAGTTTGCAGAATTGCTGCGTTAGTTGTACACGTGGTCGCTCTTCTGCCACTACGACACAGGTGCGTACACAACGCAAATCGATATTACGTTGTTTCAGCGATGGTATAGAATTACTCAGCGCTTTTGTGCAGAGCTCAATAACACCATACGAACAGAAAGTATCGCGTACACGATGTTGTGAAAGCGTTGACAGCCACAAACTTGGATTAGCCTCTACTTCGTAGGGGGCAATCAATATTGAATGATGGCCGCTGTATACGCCAATTAAAGTCCACATGACAAAGCCAAGTCCACAGTATGGATCCAAGCAGAGCGCTACATGACGCGAGGGATATAATTCGCACGCCAGTTTTAAACTGGCACAGAGACTAGATAGAGAGCTGATATATATATATATATATATATATATATATATATATATATAGATAGAGAAATATATGATTAACTGCGTTACTTGATATGCGTTCTAGTGTATAATACATACCGATGCGTTATGTTTACGCCGCTCAAGCGCCCGCATGTTGAAACACTGAAATCTAAATAAGCTGAGGAATCCAACGAAACTGTGGCTATGCCTGCCAATTTGCGTTTTGGATTGTCATCAATATCGAGTATGGGTGGCCATGTTTTCGGATCAATTGATGTGGCAGCTTCTCGCGATTTCAGCAATTTAATTATAGGCTGTATGGATAACACAATACCACTCTTTGAGACATCGACAATCATTCGCACCGTGGGCAGTGTAGTTATTAAATTTTGTGGATGCGGTGGCCGTATTGTTATCGGTATAGCGCCTAGATACAAACAGCCATAAAATGCGCATAATAAATCCAAGCCAGGTGGAAAGATGAGCGCTGTGAAGAGAATATATAAGTTATATATTTATATTGTTTAGTTAGCATAGGGATTTATAGGGCATTATATGGTTTTCAATCATAGTGATCTAAATACACTCTTTACTGAGGATAAGAACAGTTGATGGTACAAATAGTTCGAGGCTGTCCAAGGAGAGTGGTTTCACTAGTACTATGGAGCCTAGTCGTAGATAGCTTACTCAGTAGACTAAGTGAGAATGGGATACGTCGCCAAGAGTATGCAGATGACATTATTACACTCTGTGACATAATCAACGGAGGACTCAAAATCATACAAGACTAGTGCATGGAGATGGAACTCAATAATGACGCCGCCAAAAAAGTCTATACAACGTAGTAGTAAAATCAATGCTACTTAATGACATAGCTGTGTGGGGAGAGAGGTTGCAATACTATTGGGTACACAGGCCGCGTTAAAAGCGCTAAACTCAAACTCCGTCAAATCAAAGTCAGCGCACTACAAAACATTAGACTTACTAGACGAACTCGCTAAAAGCAACCGAGTCTATCTGTTGCGAGTACTGACAGCTATTTAGGCAATAAGAAAGCTGATAAGCTTGTCAGAAAAGGAACGTCAACACCAATGATAGGAACGAATCCATTCTGTGGCAGTGCTAGACATACTATATGGAAAATATTCGGTAAGGAAAATAATTTGGTTCGGAAACAACACTGGGCCATGAGCCAAAGATCAAAACAAGCGAAATTACTACTAGAAGGTTACAATCAGAGCAAGTCAAAAATTATGCAGTAAGTAGGTAGTAATCAACTAATAATATTGACAGGACTGCTAATAGGAAAAAAAAACCAAACTTAAACAATTTCACAGAAAAGAAATACATGTCTCTGGGGACTTCTAAGCCCAAAGTGTGGGCCAAATAAACCTTACAAATGTCTAACAATTACTTATTCAGTAGCAGTAGCAACACAAAATATCTCAAAATAGAGGGGCTCTCCCCAGCCAGCTAATGTTGTATAATTCTTAATGTAGTATTTTCCTATGATTTATTATTTTCAACTGATTTTCAATAATGAAACGTCTATTTCTTGCTATCGCTTTACATTCCGCCAGTGACGTAGCAAGTGGGTTGGACACAACCTCACCCCTTCGTTCTATGCGCCAACTTCTACAAAATTACGAGTATACAAAGGAACAATATGGGGATATGGCAACGCCCATTTTTCTAGTGTTTAGACTTTTTTCCGGTGCTCATTACATACAATCTACAAAATATTAACTTGGGTAAAAGAAAGGCGTGTGCACGTTTTGTTTCACATAAGTTAAAATAGATTTTTCTTATCGACCACCCTCCGTATTCATTTAATCTATCACCGTGCGATTATTTTCATTACACAAAAATGAAAACTGCAATGAAAGGAGCTTTTTACGATGACATTCCAGCCATACAAGCAGCCGTGAGTCAGGTGCTAAAGAACATCCCAAAAAGCCAGTTTAAAAAGTCTATGGATAAATTGGTTGAGCGTTGTATTGAGTCAAATGGCTCGCATTTTGAATAAATATTAGTTTTGAAACATAATACTATGCTTGTTTTATTTTATAACTAAAAAGTTCGGTTATTTTTAAATCACACTGTGTATGTAACAAGTCTTATCCATCTGCCTGAAGTAGTTACTGAGTTATAAATGGTTTTTCTCTTATATAGGAGGCGTGGTGCCTTGAATTTCATAAAAAACGTTTATACGTTTATAGGATATGATGGTTCAAACGAAAAAAAATGAAGCATATATATGTACATCTTTCGAATCGTAAGGCATTTCATTTTCAGTTTTTGCCGAATTTTAGCTACTAACCCTTCAACTTTTCTTTCCCTAAGAACCTTAATCGGACTATTACAGAAATAAAGAAAATTCGTTTTATTTTAATTTTGAAGGTATATGATTTGGAGGTCGGGACATCTAACTTTTTAGAGCAAAAATAGACTTTTTAGGTACCTGGTTTATTGGTCTGCCTCAATAATAATAACAATTGCATAGGTATACATACCAACATGATCGCCGGGCTCAATTTTTCCACGTTCCTGCAGTAAAGCAGCAATTTTTTCCGCGCGCTTGTGCAATTCCGAGCATGTAAGCGTCTTAGCAATGGCGCCTAATTGAGTTTAATTTTTATTACTACAAGCTAGTTTGATAATTTAATGAAATTTCAAAAAAAAAAAAAATTACCTTTTGAGTTGAGCAATGTGAACAGTATGTGATCCGGCGAGGTATTTGCGCGCCAACGCAGCACGCCTGTAATTAGCTGTGGCTGTGAAGCATAATATTGCATTTTTTTTTAGCTACTTTAGCTTTTATCAAATGCTATTCCTCCTCTTACCTTTCTTTCACCATCCTCGGCCATGCCAACATCACGTCCCTGTGCTACCGCCAAACGATTACCCTGCACTAAATTTCCAACCATGACGGAGGCTGGTCCGACCCCAGTGTCTGTAAGACCACATCCAGAGGATGAGCTTAATTTTGCAGTTGATTGCACACCTTTTTTTCATTTTTTTTTTCATTTTGTTAGTAGTAAAATTTTGTTTATACAATTTTGCCAACCAATTTTAAATTTTTTTTTAATTGCGTTTTTATATGTTTTTTTTTTGCGCATGAGAGTGAAATTTTGTTGTTGTTGTTTTTTAATTAAATAAATTAATTGATGCATTTAATTGTTATAGTTGATGTTGTTAATAGATGATGAAGCAGTGTTGTTGTTGTTGTAGTAATTGTTGTTGTTGTAATATACACAGTGTTATTGTTGTAATAGTTGATTTGGTGTAAGAGTTGGTATTATAATTGAATGGTATTGGTGGTGTTTGGTGGTGTTGGAGAGTGGAAGCAACCGCAGCATTGTTAAAAAAGAAATAAAATTTAATAATGAAAAAAGTATGAAAACATTTAATAACAACAAAGACGTAAGACGTATTTAGAAAGTAGTAAGTAGCCAGAAGAATTCCATAAACCATCAACAAAGCCAATTAGAAAAAAAATGCATTCGAAAGTTAATTTTAACCAAACATTTTTTTTAACTCACCTTGATGCATCTCACGCGGTTTTGGCAAATTCGTGACGCACGTATGTGGACACATCAGCACATTCGCCGGGTGCAGTGAACCCTCGAGAAAACGACGACGTGCCTCACACAGATGTATGCCACCCAAAGGTGTTTTCGGCAAATGATTTGGCGGTACCAATGCCAGACAATAAATGCCCACTTGATGTATAGAGTCAACTGCCTGTAGTACACGTGACATCCATTGAAAACTTTCCTCTTCAGAACAATCCGGACGTTGTTCGGCAATTACACAAACGCGTTCATCGCGCAGCACTTTAATACTGAAGACAGCAATGCGTCCGCGATAGATAAAACGCATTGGTTCAACAGCTAGCACCGTTGCGATTATATCGTCTGCATTATGCTTGCGTCCTGTCACTGTCATTAGGCCATCACGTGAACCACAAACAAAGACCAGGCCACCAGGACCGAGAAAACCAAGCAAACCGGAACGTACATAGAAATCTTCACTTATTGGTTTATGATTGACAACAACATCCTTGGCAGTATCGGGATCTTCAAGTAATGGTTGCACTTTGAATGTTGTATTGGTCATGCCATCTAGCCCAAAGTAACTGGTGCCAGTTGAACCACTTGTTACGCATATTTCGCCCACTTGATCGGTTTTGCAAAGCACCGGTGTACCTTCAGAGCGTACAACAACCATTTGTCCTGCGGGCATTACTTGCCCACAATCCTGTAGTGTTAACGAGGTAAGCGAATCTTCGCTATCGACACGCACCACACCATGCGACAGTGCCGCCATTGAGAGTACACCACGTCCGGTGGCCGACTGACTGAAGCCACTCGATGAGCGTCCTGGGCGTCGCAATGATACGGTAAAAACTTCAGAGCTGCTGGCACATGGACAAATGGCATCCGAACGTAGACCCTTAGATTGAAATACATTCAAGAATTGATCACACGACGATAGCGACCAGGGATTAGCACCATCCGCTACAAGCAGCATACGCAGCGAAGACAAAGAAATGTCTTTGTGATCTTTTGTAGCCAATAAGCCCCAATGTAGATCCCTGCTCTTAACCAGGCAGCAAGAGGCTCTGTGTTTGGTTATCAATTGCATCCATGAGGATGGACGTAGTTTCATGAGCGCATATGGTATAAAAATGACATGCATGCCGCTCAGGACTGAAGTGAGCACCGCATGCCAAAGTCCTACTTCGCGCTTGAAATCGAGTACACATACAATGGTCTCACCCTCGGTATAATGGCAAGCCATGGTTAGCGCCCGACAATGATTTATCATGGCGGCGCGTGTGACGCTGACACCTAAAGTTACAAACAAAAAAAAAAAAAAAAGAATTTTTATACATATTGTAATTTTAGCGTCAAATTGTTGAAACATACCCATAACACTGCCCTCTTTATCTGTAGTATACTCAATATAGGAAGCCGCAGTATCTTCGATGCGTATATTACCCACATTAAAATCCTTGGGTGGTTTAGGTAAATGTTCAGTGACAAACCACTGCAGACGTGGCCAGCCTTTTAGTTTAGCTATTTCGCCCGTTGCAGACTTGGGCAAACCCTTCAAGCACGCCTCCGATGTAAGCGCCACTGTAATGCCACATGAGCTGAGCAAAAAGCCTACCTGCTGCGGTGGCGTATCCGAACTAGAAAGCGGTAGTTCAATGGGTAATGGCACCAGACCGCGAAACATGCAGCCATACCAAGCGGTAATAAAGCTGTAATTGTAAAAGTTAGAAAAATATTTGCAGCTATTGATATAAACGTAAATACAGGGTTTGTACGAAAAGTAATGACAATGATTGTTCAGAGATCGAGCGTACGTACAAGTAGTCGACTCCGTGCAGCTGGATAGTTTAAACATACTGTCGTTAAAGTTATTTCGGTAACTGTGTGTGTTTTTTGATCACCATTAGTACGCACGCCGCAAAGTACATGCATAAAAGGAAAATTCTACGTGAAATTTTCAAGATAATCAAAAGCAGAGTTCAACGCGTGACCCCTTCTAAATCTGGAAATCTTGCTAATTGCGATATATCGACGCAAGAGAACAGTACTTTAAAGCGTTTTAATAATTTATACCGATCTGATCTCTTCTCAAGTCATAGACATTACTTTCCGTACAAACGCTGTATTGCAACACATACCTTAATGGATCATTATTAGGATACACTAATGCCACACGATCGCCTGGTTTTAATGTCACCTGTTCCGGTCCCTTACTGAAAATCTTTGTTGAAAGTGCGTAGGCGATTTTTTGTGCGCGTGATAGCAGTTTACCATAGGTAAGCGTTGTCGTTATTTTACCATTTGGATCCAAAACTGTAGCCATTGGACTCTTAAAAGAATTTGTGCCATAACGTTGTACAGCGCACTCAAGCGTACGCGGCAATCCCGCCGGTATTGATAATTGTTCACCCTGTACAGGTGTCATTGTACTACCTTCCGGTTTGGGTGCATTCGGATCTTTCGGATTAGCAGCTATTTCTAATTCAATATCATTGTCCTCATAAAATTCGGGTAATGGGCGTCGCTTCGGACGCTTAAGTGTATTCAAAAGTTGTTGTATTTTGGCAGAAACTTTCCACTTGCCATTGGCATCAGAGTCGCCGAGATCTGTTTGTGAGACATTTACATAGCGTGTTACGCGATCAGCTATGCGATGTGCATTGTTGAACTGTGTTATATCGGGCGCATTGACTGCAAACATAGAAATTAATAGAGATTATGATATTTATTAATAAATTACTTAAAAGAGACAAGTAGTATCATGTGTATCGTGTATTTACTTACAATGCTTCTGCTTGTAGGCTTTGTCCGAACCGAAATCGCAAGTCTCGCGTTTGTATGCGGTCGGCGGTGACTCCGTGCTGGATGTGTCCGAGGTTGGCTGCGTTATGATGAAGGAATTAAAGTACATTGTAAGTCTTGATTGTTATTGTTATCGTCGATGAATGAATAAAGATATGCTTATGACAGGCGGCAATGAAGCTAAATTTACTTGTATGCATAAATTTACAATTAATTTAAATGAATCATCGGCAGCAACAGCAGAGCATGATATCATGGCAGAGCAATACAGATGGCTGGTCAAGAAGATTTTTAGTATTAGCTGACTCGAAATACATACGTAAATATGCATACACAAATATACACGTATATGTATATATATGTATATATAGAGACAACTATAGCAATAAAGATAGTCCAAGAATTTTGTGTACGAGGAATTGCACAATCAACTCATTTGAGCGCGTGTCATCCCCAGCGCCGCCGCCTTCTCCTGCGCGTTAAATGAGTTGCGGTTAGCAATGTATTATTATTAATTTTGTTTTTTTTTTTTGCTATTCTCTTATGGCTAAACAAAAAGGGGTTACTTCAGAATTTTGACATGGTTTTGGATGTCCATACTGAGCACTTACTACAATACATATTATATTATTAGTAAACTTTGTTGTGGGGGGCATTATTAGTATGCTAGACAGTTCTAACAGCTAGCAGCTGATGGCTTTTTATGGTACTGGTGTTGAATGTTTACGTTAAAAGTATCTCTAGTTACATTTGCTCGCTGTACGCTTTGCGTAAACTATGTAGTACGTTTATCGCTCATCCATGCGCCTAATAACAAACGCTAGAAAATTTTGCACTGCAAAGTACTTTAGAAATAAGCGCTCTCACCAGCGGCGGTAAATTCTGCGGCGGTCTACGTTCCGGATATTTGTTCTTATTTGTAGCAGCTGCTGTCGCAGCTGCAGCCGCCGCTGCTGCTGCAGCTGATACGGCCATAGATGAATCACGTATGGGTGGCTTTATAATCGGTTCAGGCAATTGATTATTGCCCAAATGATCGCGCGGGTAGTTATACTCCTTGTCAGGTGAAATCAACTCTTCGGGTATTGATTCGTCATCTGTAGAAGAGTCTATATCATCGTTGCAACCTGGACTACGGTTCAGTACGGAAGTGCGCTTCGAGGGCATAGGCAGACTAGGCTTGGGTCGACTCTTTAGTGCTGCAAGTGCCTGTTGTACAGCTTCCTGACGCACTTCTATAAATTTTAATATGTTTAATATAATTTATATTATTTGTAATTATAAATAAAACTCACCGGAATGATAGCGTTTCTCATTGTGCGTCACTTTGCGTTGCGTGCGTCGTTGACGACTATTTTGCGATTGTGGTGCATGTGGCGGCGGTTGATTCTGATAGCCGGGATCACCGCTGCCGCCGCCCTGAGGTCTTGTATTCTGATAGCCAGGATCTCCCTGAGGACGCATATTCTCGTAACCCGGAACGCCCGGTTGTTGAAAGTCAGATTTTTTCGATGCGCTGGAATGTCTCTGTTGTGATGTAGGCAGTGAAGGCACCTCGGTGACATAACTGTAACCTTCGCTGGACACATGAACACCATCGTTGTTTGTTTTATTATTTTGGTCCTTGAGATTGTAGTAGGGCGGCATTACCTTTGACTTATCGGACTCATTACCTGTGTGCAAATTGTTAGATATATTTCATTTTTTATTTCTTCGGTTTTTGTATGTGGTGGCTCATATTTCACATACCTTCATGTTTTAAAAAGGGTTGCAAAAGTTTTGCACGTTTCTTTTCGTATCCTTTTTGTGTTATGTCACCTGGAAAAACCGGAAAGTAAGCAGCATTGATTATTTCGTATGTAGTGTGTGTGCTAAGCAAAGGGTCATATTTTTTTGTTTGTTTATTTTTTTTTCGTTTACATACAAGCTTATATGTAAATAAATATGCGTTTATCTTTGTATGGGCATTGGCTCAGCTCAGCTCGCATTTCATCGACAACGACCGCTGCTGGCTATCATATTTACAAAATATGCGACGAGTGCCACTTCCGAGATACACCACACAAACTATTTGATATTTTTATTAGCATTAATAGCCGTACTCGTTTTATTTTTTCGTTGTAAATGTTTTGTGTGTGTGGGAGTGTGTGTGCATATCAGTAAAGATTCCTACCCTTGCACATATCATCAAACAGTGTGTTTAAAAATTAAGGCCAATATGTTTCTCTCTATTTAAATTTATAGTATATAAAAAAGAAATAAATGGTTATTAGATATAGTTACAAAAAATGACATATCTTCAGTAAAATTTTATCTATCAACTTTTTATGATTCTGAAGGGAGAAAAAGTGTGGAAGGCCTATTTTTTTTTTATCCAGAAAGTTTAATCTGTATAATGCACGCCGTATTGATGTGCAATGAAGCTATCTTTTCTTTTTTATAATTCTAAAACAGACTCATCCATCGAATGGAAATTCAAAACAGAGCAACAGTCTGTAGCCTAAACGGCTTGAGGGACGTTATTTGACGTTAGTTTCGTCTGGATTTCAGAGGTTTCATAGGTTATAATTTTTTTTTTTTTTGTGTCATTTCTTTAGACTACAGTAATATTATATAAAAATTCAAGCCAAAACCTCCTCTTATTTTTTCGCACACGTTATATAAAAATATTATACCCTATGTCAATCCCACAGTGAAGACGACTCCAACGTTACATCACATTCCAAAATACATTAATACGCTTAGGGTACAGTAATTTTAAAAAATACTTCCTTTTTATTTATTGGCAAGACCCAATGCAAAAATTTTAGACCATATATAGCACTCTCGTAATGCAAACTAAACTAACCATAGCATATATGCAATTGCCATTGAGCCGATTAGTTTACGTGCAAAAGTATATACAGTATACATTATTCAAACTTCGCTTCTGTCGGACGACCACCTATGATCACTTCTTCATTTGTTGCAATCGAGTTTTTTGTTGTTTTAATAATTCCTCCAGCTTGTTTAAATTATAAATCTAATCTTATAAATTTCATATATAAATTATTGAATCTATCACAAAGAGTAGCCTTATTATACTAGTACCTACACTCCCCTCACTTGAAAATACCATCACCAATTTATTTTTTGAACAGCTCCATATCTCCCAAACGAACGATAACAAAGAGTTGATTATTGATTGTTTTAGATTGAAGCTTTATTTCATTATCTTTAAAATAAAAAATAATTATTTTATTCAACACTTTAGTTTTTGTACTCTATACCAATAGAGTAAAAGTATATCAGGTTTTTAAAAATCGGTTTCATGTGAACTTTATACAATCAATTAAAATAGATCCTCATGATCCAAAAAATTACAATATCCAAATATTCGATCCAGATCGCACTCCATATATACATAACAGGTTACATAAACTTATTTTTCTTCCTCATATAAATAATAAGAAAGTAATTTTTCATCCGACTTCAAAGAAAGGAGATTTTCGTCGTCATCTTTTTTTTATGTATTTTCAGCGACAATTCCTTACCACGTTGACCAATTTCGATGATTCTCTTTTTTTATTAGAGAGTATTTAAGAGATATTTCCATATAAATTTTTGGTTAACTACTGATGATAGCTTCCGTGAGAAAATTTTTTGCAGTTGGGTTTTTTTAAATAATATTTTATCTTTTAATTTTTAATTGACATTCTCATGCGAGCAGCAGGTTATAAGTTGAAAAGACTCTGTGAGCGCGAAAGAGATTGACTATTGCTTCTTTCACTTTGTTTGCGATTCGTTATTATTTTGGGTGACTGTCGCTCTGTTTTTAGTTACGATTAACACGCGGTGAATAATTAATAACAACAAATGAATAATAAAAGATTATCATTAGATTCCAGTCGACGGCAGATCATACAAACTAGTTCAATAAATACGTAATTGTTGAGCTGTCCAATTAAAAAATTGAATTAAATATATTGGTGTGTATAGAGAGTATTAAAGATTCGGTTCGAACGAAGTTAACGTCTTCTTGTTAGAATCTATTAAGACAAGTAACAAATTATTGAGTAAAAGTCGTTTTATAAAGTTTTGCACCTTTAATAACACTACTCTACAGCCAAAAATTCTTTCAATGCCATATAAAATTAGGTAGTTCCACTATTTTAGATTTATCTCGAGTCAGGAACGACCAATCCAATTGGTATTCAATTGAAATATATAGATGATATACCCAAAAAAGTATAACCGGTAATATGTAACAAAATAATTTTTTTTTTTAAATGACAGTAAGTTTATTTAAAAACAAAATACGCTTCAGATTTGCATTTATTTGTGCACAAAGAATGAACTTATACAAAGAAAATGAGATACATTCTAACCGAATCTATGGATAGGTGCCCAGTATGAACTTTTAAAAATTATATGACTTTTATGTTGTTTTTTTTTTCTTCAAACTTTTTTCCTTATACAATACAAAGCGTAGAAGTACCTACATATTGTTCTTCAAATGCAGTATGTTTTTGTTTTGGAGGTATTCTAATATTTTGACATAAATTCCAATTAGATTTTACATTCCTGACTCAATATACATATAAATAAAATAGTTTACCTACCTTCTACAAAAAACTTAAAAAATTTATACCGCAAAAACTAATCCACTCAAAATTGATTTGAGGTTAATTTCGAGTACAGTGGATTAAAATCTATATGACAAAAACTTGGCGACGATGCACATTTCAAGGTTTAAATTTATTTATGTACCTTCCACTCACAACATTGTACTGGAATGTAGTAAACATCGAGGTTTAATAAAATCTGAAGCTATCATTTTATAGCAAACTGTATTAAGGGTAGCTTGTCGTTGTTGTCGAATAAATTAGTAGGGGAGGTTAACTGGAGGCGACTAACGAGAGAGCTTATACATACATATGTATGTACATATGCACATATTTGCACTCATGTCTAGTAACTTGGCTAATATTTTAATTACCTTCTGAGAGCTCCAAATCCAATTCGGCCAATTTTTCGCGTACATCCGCAGGCAGCGTTGATAATTTATCCACGGTGGGAACACCACTACCGCCCATAAAATTGGCAGCCGTCGCAGACATTATTTTTTATAATATATCCAATTTTGACGAGATTGACAAGAATGTGAGTTGCTGTTTTTTTTTTGCTGCTGCTGGTTGATTTTTCTTTTCTTTTTTTTTTTTTTTTGTATAAAAATGTTCTACACCAGACACACAACTGTCTGATTTAATGCAATAGAGGGGGTGAAGCAGGTAGTGGGTCGGTGCCAGGCGTCTGCACAACCGCTTTATAAGGTTGTTGTTGTTATTGTTGTAATTGGCCGTTTTCGTTGTTGTTGTTGTCTGCTGGCTGCTGTTGTCACCGTTCAAAACTTTCTTCTTGCGAAATTGTATAAAGTAGAAGGAAAAAAACAAGTCGATCGATTTCACTTTGCGACAGTTACACAACTAACTAATTAATAGTTAATAATAATGATAGCACACATTTATTTGTTGCTGCCTTAACTGACACTAAACATTTTATTAGTACACATATTCTCAAATTATATCCGCACAACAGAAAACGCACCCACTGCGCTCACGTAAACAAAGAAAAAAAAAGCGAATCTCATCGATTTTTTGAGTTGCCGTGCCGCAACATTGTTGCCAGACAACAACAGCAAACGCAATCAATTTAATGCACTTAAAGCACTCTAATTTACGACTACGCACTGCAAGCACACATATTCAGCCGCAATGAACACACGGCATACAATTTCAACTAATTTAATTTAAATTAATTTGTTTAAAAAATTCGCAATTGTGCTCGTTCTCCCGTTTGGTGGTTGTACGATACTCAGATGTGAGATGTGAGTACATTATACGATTACTTTTGAGTAGATTTGTGGTAGTAATGTTCGATATCGTTTCGAATGCAAATGTACTCATTTGTTTTGAGCTGTATGATACTCGCCTACAGCCATAAGCAAAATAGAGGGAGCTAGAATGACTACACAAAATATTTTATGACAAGCAGAAAATTTAGTTTTCGTGTTAACAACACACGTATTTAAACATTTATCACCTCCACAAAGGTATACCCCACGGTTAGCCACATTCAGATATCCTTTTCATATTAATAAATTCCCTTTAACTTGGAATTGTATTAAAATACTGAGATTATATAATTTCAAACTATAACTTGGCCCTAATAGAATTTTAGTCTTATTCCATTAGCGTTCAAATATGATTGCGGGAATTTGGGCTTCGTGCTTGCCTCGGATATGGCACATTCTGTAAGTAAAGTGGTGCGAAAACGATCCATGGTTAATCTAATTAGTCGCTCAAATGAACGCACGGTAACATTCCCGAACTGAAAAAAGATTTTTGAAATAAATTTGCACCAACCACTGACAAAAAACACCCTATATTATTGTTGGCCTTCGGAAAACCAAAAATATTAATATAAACCTTGGGAATTTGTTTGAAAAGATTAAAAAAATTGTGCGACTACTCAGGAGCCCCACTCTCAGTTCCAAAATTCGAACATCTGCATATTTGCAGAAAAATTGGCTGTACTTTCAAGTTTCAACTTGAGCAATTTTATTAGAAAATGTTGAGAAATCCAAACACGATTAACTTTTAACTGCAAATACAAATTTAAATGTCATTAAATGTCTTTCCAAAAGAAAATTTAATTGCATAAACTTAAATACCATTTCATACATCAAAAGTAGTGCAAAAACGTACTCCTTTACTGAAGTATAATTTAAAAATTAAATTGTCTTATCCCTGTTGGCATTAAAGGAAATAAATTTGCTGACAAAGTTAGCGATTTTATCGCCCCTGATCATATCAAATAATAATAATGATATAAACAGATGGATTACGAGCACATTATCTAATAGTAATTCCGCTTAAAAAACAAAATCCAACTGACTTAAAACAAGAAATTCTTAAAAAAAAAAAAAAAATAGAAATAGAGATAGCTATCTGAACCTCAACTGCTTCACGACATTATCGAGATCATTAGATATTCAATGTTTAAGGTCCATCAGAACAGGATGGAAAACGGAAAATGTTATAATAGAAAGAAGAAACAAGTAGAATTTTAAGTTACTCTTAAATCTATACATTTTTATTAATTTAAAATAAACAAATAACTTATATTCATTGATTTGGCAGCAAAATAAAAAAAATATTGTTTCTTTTCCTCCATAACATTAGTTTTTCGTTCTTGGCCTAGTTTTAAATATCATTCCGTTAAAATTAGTGTTCATTTATAAAGACAAATACTCGATACTTTGAACGCAATTGATACTTCTAAAAGAACAAAACGAGAGAGAGAACAGAGAACTGCCCATCTGACAAAAAAACAAAACAGCTGTTCGGGTGCAGCTATTTTGCAAATTGTTTTTATTTCTATATAATAAATTTTAAACTAAATTAAATGAATTTCGGATAAATTAAACGTGAAAAATGGCAAAGTTAATAATAATAGAGCGCATTTTAGACGTGTAAGTACCAAAAATATATTAAGAATGCGGCTTTTAAATTTTTGTTTTGTTTTTGCTTCCTGCTTTGTGTGTGTGTGTGTTTTTTTTTGGCGTCAACACCCACCGGGCTAATACACATGTATTTGCTGCGCTTTTCAGAATTATACACAGTTAGTCTCGCATTTGGTGTTGTGCTGTCATCACGCGTTTTATTTTTTTTTTTATTTTACTACAACACTTCGCTGCTTACACTCTCTCTCTCTCTCTCTCACGCAGTCTCGTCTCTGCGTTTGCCTAATTTTTGCTCTCTTTTTTTTGTTTTTGTATTGTTTTGGCTTGTTTTATAACACGCACACGGAAAAAAATACTACATACACATATGCATACATATGTAGTTTTTCGCTGCTGCTGTGAGTCTGTCGGAAAAAAAATAATAATACATACATACATAGAATCCATAAAGCATTCTTAGCAGTCTCATTCCAACCGCTGTCACATTCAGGTTGATCGCGTGGTATTGTCGTTTCTTAATTTACCTCTGGGCTCGGTTAAAAGAATATTACGGTTTCTACATAATGTCCAATTCAATTTTCGCCAATGTCGAACAGGGTCCGGCAATTGAAGTTTTTGCACTGAATAAGGCATTTATTGAAGATACAAATGCAAACAAGGCAAATCTTGGCGTTGGCGGTGAGTATAAAAAAATAGATGTATGTATATATATATATATATGAATACTACTACTACTAAACACTACGACTCAAGTGGCGTAGAAAGTCATTGATAAAAGTGCATTGTCTATATGTATGAGTGTGCGTGATTTACTTGTCGACGCAACAATTTGTCAAGTACTTGTGTGTGTGTGTGTGGCTTCGTGCAATTTGTTATCTAGTTTCTCTTCCCTTCCCTCGTCTCTTTTATTAGCACTTTTTTTTTATTATCAATTGAAAATTTAGCAAGCCGCTCGCCGCTCACCGCTTTTCCAAATGGGTTTACGGCATCAAGTCACGTTACTATTGAATGGCGCACGCTGGAGGTCATGTTAGAGGTCAAATGTAGCCACTTGTGTTTTGATTGTTGTTTTTTATATTTCTCTCTTTTCTTTGCTTGTCTTCTCCACATTTTCTTTATAAAAAATTCTGATTTAATACCCTGTGTAGGCTAATATGAGTGAGAGCAGCGTATATATTGTATTTGTTGTATAACTAATAAGTAAATATGTATGTACATACATACATACATATATAAAGGCGAGTATGTATTTTATTATTCTGTTGGATGAGTCTATATAGTTGTGTCCGTCCGTCCGTTTTTGGTCTAAACTTTTGTTATATGAACTAATACTATTGTCAAATTTGAGGTAAATAGATGTATTCTCGTTAGGTTTTAGTTTTGAACAAGTTTGTTATCCAATAATCATTCCATATCTGTATTCTTCCTAAAAAAAACAACAAAAAGGGTATAAAACCGGAACCAAAACCGGAACTGTTAACCGAAATTAACCGATTTAAATTGATAACCAAAACCGGAACGAGAACCGATATTTTAATATTTTTAAAAGCAGTACCTTTTGCCGAAATAAAATTAAAGAAGAAGAAGAACCGTACCGGAACATTTGTACCGTTATTCTTTCGGTGCTCACTTTTATTTTTTCTTAAGAAAAATATTTACTTATGCATAGTGTACTGATGTATAATGCTTAATAATAATGAAAACAAAAATATGGTTAGAAAATTCGACAAATTTCCCAGAACTTTTGGAATTCTGAAAAGTTACTTTCGCAGTAATTTTTCAGAGTACTTTCTATACGCAAGTAAGCGTATAGCTTACTTAGTTACATGTGGTCAGCTTAGGAACATAGCAAGTATCCATTCCCGATTTCAGATTTATATTTTAAAAACTAAGGGTTTGATTTTTACAAACAGGGTACAGATAGACACACGAACGTGGCTAGTTCGGTTTTTCTAGTCGAGCTGATCAAGATTTATGGGATTTGCGATTCTGCGTTTAATGTGCTACAAACTCCGTGACAAAAAATAATACTATTCACACTGTGTTTGGAGAGTATACAAATTTAAGTAATTTTGTATTTACTTGCTCTTGAATTAAGAATAGTTTATTTCAAATATTTAAATAACATGTTGTTAATTTGATAAATGGTTTTTGGAACATTGACCAATAGTAATTGTTCTCTTGTTTTTTTGTTTTCAATTATTTTAATATAATATAATAATTACCGGTATACCGAAACTAATTACCGAGAAACGTACCGAAACAGAATACTGAAATAAATATGAACCGGTACAGAACCTTATACCGGTACATAGCAAAACCGGAACCGAAACCGAAATACATTTTGTCATTTGTGCTCAGTTTTGTTTTATCATTTTAGCATGAATATATTAAAACACCAGAAAAACACTGGCAAATTGTGCAAATTAATTTTGAATCGTGGTTCAGTATGGGAATTTTACCGTGCGCTATGTCCATTTTACGGTTGATATTATCGTGCATCCGAGCGACTAATCCGATTAACCATGGATCGTTTTCGCACCACATATACTCTTAATAAAAATGGACTTCCTAAATGCGCCACATCCGAGCCCAGACTCCTGAAATCATATTTAAACACAAGTGGCATAAAATTATGTTTCTAATAAAGCCAATTTTCAGATAGATTTCAACCGTCTATGTGCACGCAGCACTCTTTAAAGAACATGAGAAAACCATAATTGTAATGATTTTTTAAAACATGTATAAATGATTTTTTGTTTTGTGAGATGCCAAACCAAAAATGACAACCCAAACGAGAATTTTATACCATTGGAAAAATTTTAATAACTAGGTCAAATTTTATTCAATTTTGATGAATTAAAGACGTTTGTGGAGAAATTTTTGGATTATCATTGTAGACTTTATGTTTATATTGTAAAGTGAAACGCTTTTGTAATTCCTTTGGTTCAACGGAAATTGAGATGCGTTTTTTTTATTTTTTTTTTTTATTTTCTTATAATCAGAACTATCACTATTCTCTAAATATTTTTACTTATTGACTGCTATACTATAGGTTCGAAAAAAAAAATTTGTTGCAAGTGTAGCTTACCTAAGACTCGGTTATGCTGATTGTAAATTATTCTTTTTACGTATGTTTTCAGCCGGATCTTTTTTATTTTTCACATTTTTAAAATGTATTCATTTTTTATGCAAATCGCATTCATATATCATTTTCTTGTCTAATTTAAAACCAATTCTTGTCAAATTCTTTACGCGTCTGCGCTATTGTTTGTTTTTATTTAAATAATATTATTTTCATATAAAGATGTCTCGAATTCTTTTTATACTCGTATATCGAATTAGATTTTTGTCGCACGCTTAACCGGTTTGTGGCTTTCTTATTGAAAGTGGTTAATAAATTGTTCTTTTGTCAATGAACTTGAAAACGGAAGAGACACAAGAGCGATAACTTAAGCAAAGAAATAAAAAATTAAAAAGAAAAAAATCACTTAAAACATCTTAAAAAAATACTTAATTGTATTGTTAGCTGTTGTGAATGAGCGACTGGTCAGTGAACTCTAGTTGTTGTTAATAGTTTTTGTAAACTTGGCATGCATTTGTGCCAAATCGAAGCGTGTCTAATGTCTTCTATTGGTTTACATTTGTATTTACATATATACACACAAGGTGTGTCCCACCGAAAACAGAACATTTTTCAAAATATTTCGAAAGTTTCATACCGTTTCTTAGTCTCAGGCTAAACTTCATGACATTTGGACCACTGGTACCGGATTTATTGCATCTGATGTGCTTAGGATGTCGGTACAAGTCTTGTGGATCGGTTTTAAGGCCACAAAACGCTTTCTTTTCATCGACAAACTATAGGTTAAATTTTTACCAAGTTTGAAAGTTTGTTTCAAGTTAAAGCGCGATATCTCAGCTTCCAGTGGACCAAATGTTGTAAAGTTAGCCTGAAACTTAGGAAAAGCAAATGAAATTTTCGAAATCACAACGTGGCGCCACAAGTTTGGAGTATATTTTTTTTTTTTTTTAAAGTTCAGTTTTCCGTGGGCCAAACCTTGTGGATATATAAATACAAAATAAGCACGTCTAATGGCAATAGTCAATTTCGATAAGAATAACACGAACAGAAATGAGTTGAGAGTAACAGCAGAGTACATATAAACAATTAAATAAACAAAATGCAATAAGATTACATAATAGAAAATATTTATACCCTGTATAAAAAATATTTGTAACAGAGTTTATTGGGTTTGTTAAGCTGTCAAAATGTATGTAACATTGCGAAGAAAGCCCCATAAAGGTTATATATTCGTGATCAGCGCAACAAAACGAGTCGATATAGGCATGCTCGTCCGTCCATATGACTGTCTGAGAGAAAAGTTCTCCGTCTAGCGAAGACATAGACAAACTAAACTCACGGTATAGGGTCTCTAGGTACCGTTCTGCTACAAGAATAAATTGAAATTTCATAACTCGCAACCGTTATATTTGCTATATTCGTGATCAACGTAACAAAATGAGTCGATATAGCCATGCTCGTCCGTCCATATGACTGTCTGAGAGAAAAGTTCTCCGTCTGGCGAAGACATAGACAAACTAAACTCACGGTATAGGGTCTCTAGGTACAGCTCTGCTACAAGAATAAATTGAAATTTCATAACTTGCAACCGTTATATTTGCTATAACGTTATAGTCAGCCTTTCTTTTATGGGTATAATATAGTCGAGCACCTCAACTATAGATTTTTTTTTTATTTGCATAATTAGCACTCGAAGTGTTACCAATTAAAATTGCTGTAATTTTGTCAATTTTTATTGTTTTTTTATTTTTTTTATTTAAAAACTTCAGTATACTGTAAAACACTAGAAATTTTAAGAAAAATATGTCATTGTTCGATGTAGACAACTTTAGCGCCGATAATAGCATCGAGTTTGTCCGGGAAGGCTTCACTCGCTGCACGAATGTGGTACGAAGGAATATTGTCCCATTATCGGCGAAGAGCAATCTTTAAGGGGTTGACCGTCTCATATTTTTTAGTTGATACTTTGGCCTACAGAATTGACCATATGGAAAAATCCATTGGGCTTACGTCTGGGGAATATAGTGGTCATTGCTGTGAAGAAATGAAGGTGAGAACATTATCTGGCAAACAAAATTTGGGTTTTTTTGGCTTTATGGGATGATGTCGAGTCTTGTTCACACATCCAATGCTTTTTACTGAATTGTTTACCTTTACGCCCTGTTCAATGAAAACGAGTGGATGTCAACCTCCATGGCGTTTTTTTGATGCTACCAGTATCATTGTAAAGTGTAATGTTCCGATATGCAAACATTTTGTTCACACGTAAATGACATAGCTCATTAACAATGGCTGGTTGCAAGTTTCCAGCCAAATACAAAGCAATAACACTGTTGCGTTTCAATACCATTTCGATAACTTTTTTTAACTGCCGTTTGATTGCTACAGCAGCGGGAAGTTGGTAACACTTTGCCCCTGAATATTTGTATGTTATCTGAATAGTTTTAAACTTTTTTCTTCCAAATGCACATACGTGTACATATGTACATATACATCACTCGCCTGGAAGATTTTGTTGAATGGGACAGTCAAGTATTTGTTAATTACAATAAGGCAAGGCAGACTAGTCGGAGTTCACATGCTGTATAGAGGAATCGCTCAGTGATCTCCTGCTCCCTAATGACGTAGGTGAGAGAATTGATGGCTGCAAGTCCTGCTGGACTCTGCTTATGTTTTCCGTTCACGCCAAAAAAACGAACAATCGGTTAAAGTACTGCAGGTGCTTTTTGCTGTAAAGTTGCCATTTGTTGACGTTTCCGGTTTGAAGTAATTTACACGATTATTATGAGTGGGCCAAATTTGTTTGATACAATCAACGTAAAGATCAAACAAATTGACAGTAAAATATTGCGCGTTTATTCGATTGACGTCGATTGATGCTTGAAAGTAGTCAATTGTTTAAACTCTGCAGACACACACACACACACATACACGCACCTATGGCGTGTTGTTATGTGCTGTCAATTAGATTTAATTGACGCAAATAACTTGTTTGATAACCTCTTTGTTCTTTGCTGGGATTCAGATTTTACGTTTCGCATTTTTTATTCTTTGATTTATTGTTAGTTTTATTAGACTATTTATATTAATTTCCCCAAAAAGAATTTTAAGAGATCAATTAAGAAAACAATCAATTAGCTGCAAAAAATAAACTTCGTTTTAAAAGTAGGAAATTTCCATAAAATCAACGTTTATAGTGTTGCTATCTAAATATTGTTTCATAAACTTTGCACCTATTTATACGAAATCCGGCGATAAGCTACAAAGAACGCTGATTAGCAGTAAAGTGTGAGGTCTAGTGTAGGTGGGGAATATGTCGTAATTAAGTTAGCTGGGTTACGGCCATCTACGCTACTTTATTGCGTAAAACAAAATACTACGAAGTCACCAGTTGTGTATATATGTATGTTATATACATTGTTGAACAGATTAGCGTATAAAGCGGTGATACGTAAACAAAGTGCATATTTCTCAAATAATAAAACGGGTTTTCCATTCAGTGTGTCTAAATTTAAAAAAATTTTCTTCATTACGAATTAAGTATATTTCATTAAAATGGGCTCCGTGACTTCGTTTACAGGACTCGATTTGAGAAGTCCAGTTTTGTATAACTCTGTTGCATAAGTCGAGCTATATCTCACCAATGGTTTGAATGATATTGTTCTTCAGCTGATCAATTGTTGATGGTTGTGGACACAAACTAGCTACTAAACCGTAGCCTGAGAGAGAAATAAAGGCTTTAGACATAAAGGCATGAGATAGCACGACCTTGGCGAGCATCACATATTCTGGAACAAACGCTTTATGGAAACTTTTCAACAACTCCAATCACACGATATGTGACACGTTGCGCCGTCTTGTTGCTACCACATTTCGTTCAGGTCCATGTCATCGAATTGGGTAAAAAAAAGAGTCAGTTAAAATAACCCGTTACCGTTTACAATTGGCAGTCACCGTCTTGCCATTCCCGTTTCGGTAGATGGCCCGATGACGCCGTTGAACAAAATCCACATCAAACAATAAGTTTTTCTGAATGCAATGTAGACTCTTAAAACCGCTGTGGATTTCTCTCTCCCCAAATACGGGAATTTTGCTTGATCACGGATCCGTTCAATCATACATGTTCATCTTTGAAGTTGGTTTTTTTTTCACCAAAATTCTGATCTGTTTCCAACTGCTTCTGAAACGACGGGGCAACAGTCAAAGTTCGAACATGTATCTATTGTAATACCCTTTACTATATAAATTAAAGCATTGACTGACCTTGCAGTTAAGTGGTGCATCGTTGTATCAATGCAAGTCAGCTGATGATTAGCCATATGAATGTTTACTAATTGTTATTACTTTTGCTATCATCCATCGCACAGCTTACCGCACAAACGAGGGCAAACCGTGGGTGCTGCCGGTTGTACGCAAAACGGAAATAAAAGTTGCCAGCGATGAGTCACTTAATCATGAATATCTGCCCGTCACCGGTAAGTGCAGTCCAAGTGTGCATTAAGTGCGCAATGTAATCGATACTAATTTCCTTTCGTTGCCAGGCATGGAGTCATTTACAAAGGCAGCAACTAAATTACTGCTGGGCGAGGATTCAAATGCATTGAAAGAGAATCGTGTAAGTTGTTTAATTTAGCAGCAAATTTAGTTTAAATTGATTACTTCTGTTATTTCACAGGCCTTTGGCGTACAGTCCATCTCCGGTACTGGCGCACTAACCATCGGCGCTGTGTTTCTACGCCGTCAAATGGATCGCAAGGTATTTTACTTTTCGGATCCAACATGGGAGAATCATCGTAAGCTTTTCTTGGATGCCGGTTTCGAGGAGCCACGCACCTATCGCTATTGGCAACAAGAAAAACGTGAAATTAATTTCGACGGTATGATTGAAGATTTGGAGGCTGCACCTGCTGGCGCTGTCATCATATTGCACAGCTGTGCACATAATCCCACCGGCTGTGATCCCACACAAGAGCAATGGAAACAAATTGCTGATGTTATTGAACGCAAGAAACTATTTCCGTTCATGGATTGTGCGTATCAGGGTTTTGCTAGTGGCGATCCGGATAAGGATGCATGGGCTGTGCGTTATTTTGTCGAACGTGGCTTTGAGTTATTTGCTGCACAATCGTTTGCCAAGAATTTCGGTTTGTACTGTGAACGTGTTGGCAATTTGACTGTTGTACAACAAAGTTCGGCAACTACGTCGGCGGTTTTGTCACAGATTACATTGATTGTACGTGGTATTTACTCAAATCCGCCAGCATATGGTGCACGTATTGTGTCAACCATACTCAATGATAAGACGTTGCGTCAGGAATGGATGGATAGCATTAAGCTGATGTCGGGACGCATTAACAAGATGCGTATTGGCTTGCGTAGTCGTCTTGAAGAGTTGGACACGCCAGGCACATGGAATCATATAACACAACAGATTGGCATGTTCTCCTATACGGGTCTGAATGGTGCGTAATTGTATTTAGCGTTTTCAAAGGTATCTTATTAAACATCTTATTATTATTTGCAGAACAACAAGTGGCTGTGCTCATTAAAGATTATCATATTTATTTGCTGAAAACAGGACGTATTAATATGTGCGGTTTGAATGAGCATAATCTAAATTATGTTGCTGAGGCTATAAACAAAGCAGTCACACAGGATAATCAGAGTAAATTGTAGATGCGTATAAAACCCCCCCAAAAACACAAAAAAGCAACAAACAACAAACAACAACTTAGGGAACTTGTACAAATATAAATTAATTAAAATTTGTATTTGTTAAACAACTAAGAAAAAAACTGTGCGTACCAAATATGTTATAGAATTTATCTACAATGCAACGTATTGTCAAATTTAAAGTAATAATAATATATACAGAAATTTCTTACATCAATATACAATATAAAAACAACAACATTTACAACAAATTGTTGCAAACATTAAGTGTACGTGTGTAGGTTCCTTTATAAAAGAAACAAGCAAACAACTTTTTGATATTTGAAAAAAAAAAAAACAAAACCCATATTCAAACTACAAGAACAACAACAATGATCATTACTATTAAATATTGTTATTATTAGTAATATGTAATTATTGCGTATTAACACCAAATCAAATTTGATTTGTTATTATGTAGCATTTAAAAAAAAAGTATATACTAAAAAGAAAACATTGTAAAACATTTATATGCTATATAGGCAGATTTTATCATGCACAAGTTTTATACAAAGCATGTCAATTTAGTAAAAATAATATACAAGTACATATTACGAGTATGAATAATTTAATTTATGAAATTTTGCAAATCTTAGTATTGTGCTTACACGACAATAAATATCATTGAGTTCGAAAATATGAAAAAAAAAATCTCTGAACTAATTAGATATTTAAATCATATCGTAGAAAAAACATTTCTCAACACACTAGTCTACAACGAAAAAGTAAATTCGAAGCCAAATTTGTATACACTGTGCCATAAAAGTGTATATCAAGTTTGTGTAAATGCATGTAAAAGGCAGATTGAGGCGTGACAGATTCAATCAAGTATGTATATACACGATGTGATCTAAAATTAATCGAACTTTTAAGCTATAAAATAAAACAAGCATGGTATTATGTTTCAAAGCTAATATTTATTCAAAATACGATCCATTTAACTCAATAGAACGTTTGTAATTCTCATCCAATTTATCCATAGATTTTTTAAACTCGCATTTTGGGATGTTCTTTAGCACCTGTATCACGGTTGCTTGTATGGCTGGAAAGTCATCGTAAAAAGCTCCTTTCATTGCAGTTTTCATTTTTGGAAAGAGAAAATAATCGCACGGTGATAGAACAGGCATATACGGAGGGTGCTCGATGAGACAAATATATTTTTTCATCAAAAATTCATTGACTTTTTTGGTCTTGTGAGGTGGTGCATTATCATGCAAAAAAAAAAAAAAAAAATAGCTGCTTCCCTTTGGAATCATAGAAATTTATCAACATTGTCTTGATTCTTCACTTCTGAAAACGCAATTTTTTTAGGTTTTGGCGCGTCTATTGACTTCCATTCTGCAGATTATCGCTTAGTTTCAGGATTATATTTAAAACACCATGTTTCATCACCAGCTTTGATTGAATTAAGAAAAATCTGGATCGTTTTGAGCTGTTGAAATTATGTCTATGTAATGCTCTATGTAACCTGTCAAAAGAATAAGCATGAACTTAGCTGCTTTTGAAAGAAGAAAAATGTACCTTTCTAACACTGCCAACATTAAATAAATGGCGCTACGAGTTCCATAATTTAAATTAAAAGTTCTATTATTTTTAGATTATACCTTGTATATTCTTAATCAGCATCGGTAGACGATCGATATTGACATGCCCGTCTGTCCGTACGACTCTCCTTTTCCCTCTTCAGCTAACTCTTCAGATAATAAATATGCCAAAAACACTTTAAGGGGTAGACTTCATACAAACCTGATTATTTTTCTGTTTTTGTATTAAATTTTTTTCGGTTTTGTTGTTAATAAAGCTAGCAATGCAAAATCTTACTGTGTTGTAAATTATAATAAAATATACCGCATAGGTCCAGATAGCGCCACTATGAGGGGTAGAGCCCCCATACAAAATTGCCCGCTATTTTTAAGTTTTTGTATGAAAATTTTGTTGCTTCTGTACTTAACTAAGGTAGAAAATATGGCGTATCTTACGTCAATCCTTGCAAAATGTTCCATAAAGGCCCAGATCGGATTACTTTAA
>JAWNNQ010000355.1:0-10858 GCA_035044765.1 Leucophenga montana | reverse complement strand
AAAAAAAAAAAAAATAAGCCTGCTTGCAGACTTTTGCGGTAGTGCTTTTCTGACATGTTGTAGCATAAAATAAATTATAACTATATCAGCTAAGATATTTACTAGTTTTTGTCTTTCCAAATTTTCTATATGTTTTTCCCCCAGAATATACATACAAAGGTTTAAAATAAATTTTTCGCCCTTCCTCACACATTTGATTTTCTTTGCTGTTCGTTTCTTTGAGAATCTAAATTGATTGATACTTTTTTGTTTTGTGGTGTTCGCAAACTTTTTCTATTATAAGCAATCTATTTCGTTTCTAAACTTAAAAAAATAAAAAAATTCACAAGTTGGGAAAACGGCAAGGAATATAAAATCCTTATGTATAATGTAATATAATACGTATAGATTAGTATACTCACATCAGTTTATTTATGTATATAGTAAAAAATATTCGTCAGATTGATTTGTGTCCGTGCGGCTTCTATTGAATAAACGCTCTTCCCCTGTGTTACTCCATTACCGCAATACTTTGCTATATGAAAAATCTAAAAGAAAAAAATGCACGAAAAAAGTTAGAAACTATTTTATGTGATTACAGATCTACGCACATATATATATAGTACATATATTGTTATCGGCAAGCGATCGCGGAGCGCTTCGTCTTAATTTTTATATAAAACTTCTTAAAAAAAAAAAAAAAAAAAAGAAGGGTAAAAAATAAAAGCGCGGAAAACAAGTTGTCAGCAGCTAAACACTTTAGCAAATAAAAGAGCAAATGAGGTGTAATGGGGGAATCGCTGTTGACAAACCAGTGTTGTAAATACACCAAAACTGAAAATGTTAGCACTGTTTCATTTTCAGTTTTGATGTATTTACAACACTGGTTTGTCAACAGCGATTCTCCCATTACACTTCATTACATTAAATGAACACTGTTTTTTTTTTTTGTTATTAAACAGGGTTGCATCAATTAGTTGCATACAAATTGCAAACAATTTTAGTTGAAAATAGTTAATAAAGAGTACACCCTCGTGCTCTGCTTTCCGAATCCGTATAAATTGTTAAGATTCGTTGACGTAAAAATGTTGCGCATTTCGCTTTCAGAAGAAGTAATTCATGGTTTTAATTTAGCTCAGCCTGAGAATATGAACAACATAGTTGCAGCTCCAAGTGTATTCCGTCTGGCAGCACTGCTTCAAAATAAATTGTACAGTTGCATTAACGCATATAAGTGCATTAACCTTGCCACATTGTTGCAAGTGGTATGTTGCCACGTTTAAAGCGTGTAACTTTATTTCAATATCTTGCTCGTACAAATCTGTCACTGCATACAAATTAAGTGTTCCTTAATTTAATTCATACAAGTATTCAGATATTTTAAAGCGTTGCCACATCGTCTGCAGCATGTTGAGCATATAAACTACAAATATTTATATAATATTTAACCTTTTTTTTACAGATTTTGTATTTTATTTTTTAACTCACGTGTGCATGGCTGTGTTCTTCTTTGCTTCCGATTCAATTGGTTTAAATTTTTAAATAATTTCGTTGAAAATTAATGCCAAATTGTCGTTATTTTATCTGTTGTAGTTGTTTTCTTTATTGCAATGTCGGTGTTGTTCATGATAATAATAATAATAATAATAGTAATAATAATGACGATGACGATGATAAAGTTGTTGTTGTTGTTCTCTCATATGAATATGCATTTTTACATTGGTATTGTTTTTGTTTTTGTTGTTTTTTATTTATTTTTTTAAAATTTTTTTTATTTAACTTTAACCACTGTAAAAGCACTTTTACTCATATTTTTCTGGCAAAACACGCCATGCGTATATTTTGATACTCTTTATGTTGGTGTTACAAAAGAATTATATCGCTTTTGTTGAATAGTTTGTATTTTAGTACTCATAAGATTAGCTTCAACCTACTTTGCAGTATTTTATGTATAATTTGAATATTCATATTCATATTTGACCAAAGACACCGCTGTGCCAAATGTATCTACTAAAAATTTCCAATTAGTTTCTTTGCTAGAAGTCTTTTTGCTAATTTCATGCAGGTTTTTAGCTCTAGTGAAAGGTCACTATCATAGTGGCGAGATTTTTTGTGCATGGTTTCATTGACAAATTTGTGGAAAATGGTAGTTCAGAAAACTTTAATTTCATTATATCACACTATAACTTCATACGCTTGGCATGCTAAGGTAATGCTAGTTTAACCTCTTCTTTTACTTGTGCTGCTTGATAAAAAGAATACCATATTACATCAAATTATTTATTATTATTTAATGTTTAACAGGTAAAGAAAATCAGTACTGTTTTGCTTGCACCTGCTTGTGACTTCAGTGTAAACACTATTAAAGAAATACTAGTTCTCTCTACTAGTTGTCATCTAGTTCCTTTCTAGTTTATAGTATGTCAGCTGCTCTTTAGAAACTGCTAGTTCTCTTAGCTAGTTCCCTTTTAGTTCTCAGTAAGTAACTAGCCTACTTGTTGCGACTTGCTTGTGACTTCAGTGTAAACACTATTAAAGAAATACTAGTTCTCTCTACTAGTTGTCATCTAGTTCCTTTCTAGTTTATAGTATGTCAGCTGCTCTTTAGAAACTGCTAGTTCTCTTAGCTAGTTCCCTTTTAGTTCTCAGTAAGTAACTAGCCTACTTGTTGCGACTTGCTTGTGACTTCAGTGTAAACACTATTAAAGAAATACTAGTTCTCTCTACTAGTTGTCATCTAGTTCCTTTCTAGTTTATAGTATGACAGCTGCTCTTTAGAAACTGCTAGTTCTCTTAGCTAGTTCCCTTTTAGTTCTCAGTAAGCAAACGGCCTATATGATACGCATATTTTGAAGTACTTTTGGCACAGACAAGTTTAGTGTATAAAAACTTCGGTTACAGCCAAGTGAAGTGAAGTTCTGTTCGATTTTTATTAAATACATATTTCTTTCTTTTTTTTCTGCTTTTGTTAAACAATTAGCACATGTACAGATTTATTTTGCGGTTAATTTTCACAATGAAAATGAATGAAATAATTTTTATTTTATGACTTTTTGACAGCTGAACGAGACAGCAGTTAACATTCAAGGGTGAAAGGGGAGCTTTGTGGCTTTTATGAATTCAGAAAGCGTGTTGTGCAAAAGGACAACCTCAACAACTGAATATGCAAGTTCAATTTCCACTTGATTAAATTTAAACTATTGCATATACATATGTAGATACATTTTTTGTTTTTATGTATTACATTTTATGTATGAGATATGTGCAATATGAATACTTTATGTTTCTGTAAAATGCTTGCAGCAGATTAAGCATCTGTGGTGCTGCAAAAAAAATGGATCAAATGTGGCTAAAGTGCTACGAAAAGATACAAATTGCAAAAAAGCAGCAAGCAAAACTGATGAAGTGACATTTTTTCTCTTTTAAATTATCCTGCACAAAGTGTCGAAGAAAAAGAAAAAAAAAAGAAAAGATGTACTATAGCAAAGCAGCAAGGATAATGTGCGCCATGATGAAGGCAATGAAATGCAAAACAATTTCAAGCGAATTAGCGTAATTGTGTCTGCATGCAGCAAAATCAGGAGCAAAATGAGCAGCAGCAGCAGCAGCAGCAGCAGCAGCAGCAGCCACTTAATCCTCTAATTTAGCCTAATGGCTCAAAAGACGAAAGACGCTGCCAGCATTCAAGAAAACAAAACGAGTGTGGCTGAAAGCTATAGAAGAATGGAATAGAAAGATAAAGAATTTATCTGTATAGACGAAGTCAAAATCGGTGGTCTGTCTTTCATTTGAAGTTGCCGCAGCAACTATTGCTGCAGTTTGTGCGGCAAGTGACAAAAAAAAAATACAGACGAACACACACACACACACACACCTAGGTCATATGTTGTTTACATCCTTATACTACCGAACATTCAGTGTTAGTACTGTGCCACAAAAATATCTCCACCACTTTTTTTTTCATGCATACATAAAAACTTGAAATATTTGTACCCTCTTCTCTAACATGTGAGGCAAAGGCTTGCAGGTTGCCACCTTTGCTCGACATTCTAGCAATGTTCTAACTTAAACTTAAACTTCAACTGACATCGACTTCTTCTAGTAATAAAAGAAAGTTTTACCCTAATTCTGAAGTGTGCAACGTTTCAAAATAGGCAAAAAATCGAATCGCAATACCAACTTTTGAAAAGCAATACATAAAAAACCCTTTCCGAGTTTTCGTGTTTATGGGAAATCCGTAAGAAAATATTCTCGATGTATAAGCAAGTGTCCTCTAGAGAAGAAATGTGGGAGGTGCTTTGATGACCAGCCAAATTTGAAAGGTTGTTGTTGAAGATCATTTACATAATTTTATAATCAATATATGTACATAGTATTATAAATTGAAGATCTCCACCGCATCTGTCTGTATGTATGTCTGCGCTAATCTCAGAAACTACTATAGGAATTCTCATTTGGCTTCATCCAAGGTTCAGACTAATTCACGAAGTAGGTTTAGGTATATTATTTATGAATATTTTTTGTTACTGATTTATTCTGGCACAGCCTTTATAAGAGCGCCAAGAATATGCGGAGTGGGTTACCAAGAGCGTGCGATAATAAGTCTAAGGGAGGGTGTGCAAACAAGTCGCTTCATTTTCATTTTTATGCAAAAATATAAGCCAAAAAATCAGCAAGAATGTTAAATCCCGACAAAATGCATTTAACACATAAAAATTTGCATAGAAAGTGGCATGCGGAATTTCTTTAGCACCGCATTTTTGTTTTCCATATAAAACTATGTAGTATGTATGTATCGTATGCTCGTATCATCATGCCAATAAACACCCTACACTACTCTGTTACTGTGCGCACTCATGTCGCACCCACACACACACACACGCACACACACACATATACTGCTTCACTTTTGTCTTTGTTTGCTTTAACTTTTATTTTATTTAAATTTTATTTATTTTTTTATTGTTATTGTTATTACAACTTTCTGCTTTTGATACCCTACACTGATACCCTGCAATGAGTTTTATTGTTTTGTTACGAAATTTGAATAAAACAAGCCGAGTTCCGAATTGAAAGTTCAAGAAAGAACTTTGAAATCCGCAAACGATATCGTAGGCGAACATTTTTTTGAATCTCTTGCGAACAAAACTATCAGTCGCTCAGTTTGTGGCAGCAAAACTTTGCTTGCATTATCGCGTAAACCCACGTTTTTGGATCGCCAGCGTAAGTTAAGTTTCCTTTCACAAAAAGGATTATATGTGAATGTGAGTGTAAACGACTAGTTAAATTGAACTTCTAGACAGCAGAGTCATACATTGTGCATTCATACTAGAGTTGGAATGTCAAGATCCGCGGATTATTCACGAAAACTGAGTATCTACCACGTGAACCGTATTCGCTTTTCTATATCCGTATTCGCATCCACGAAATTGTGAGCAGATCTTAAAAAATTGTTCAAGTTAAATACTTTCTCTTTTCAAAATGAAAAAATGCAAATTAACGGTAATTTAGCCAAACTACACCGAAAGAAAAACATGGCTAGAAACAACTACATTGTTAAAATTGCGTAAACAACACAAAATTGCTCTTTTGACAATGATTTAGTTGTTGTAATCTGCTTTTTCACTATTTACATTGTTGGCCAGCAACGCTTTTGAATGTAATTCCGGACTGTATTACCCTATTGCAAGTTTCCGTTGAGGCTTGCTATGAGCAGTTTTTATCACTGTGGCCGGTAGTCTAGGCAAGTGACGAACGACCTGCTCAGTGTGGCGAAGTTTTTACTGGTACATTCAGAAAATGTTAAAACATTTAATAACGGATCA
This sequence comes from Leucophenga montana, assembly GCA_035044765.1. Classification (NCBI taxonomy): domain Eukaryota; kingdom Metazoa; phylum Arthropoda; class Insecta; order Diptera; family Drosophilidae; genus Leucophenga; species Leucophenga montana. Next base: position 5,054 of record JAWNNQ010000355.1, on the reverse strand, counting down.
ACTCATTCCGCAATATAGGGTGTTAAAAATACCCACCTCAAGCGGTATCGGTATTTCCCCAAACTAGCCCATGATCGAAGAAATTTTAAATTTTTGACGATTTAATGAAATGGTTTTTTTGTTTGAATCCGTTAGAAAAGCAAAATTTTTTTGATACAGGATTTTAGTACACAACAAAAGTAAGAAACTTTTGTTGTCAATGGCAGCTTTTGCGGGAAAAGCTCACAAAAAAGTCCAAATTTCATTTTTGAGTCCAAAGTTGTCTCATCTTTCCCATAGCTGCACATATTAATATGGTATTTCTCCGCATTGTTGTCCTATAAGTTTTCAATTCACTTTTTGATGAAACTATATTTCAACCTCTCGCACCTGTAGAATTTTTGCTTTGTCTATTTTCTGAACTGCTCTAACAACAATGCAAAACATCAAACATGAAAAAATTTGCTTTGAATCGTTTTGAAACACTTGCAATTTGAACAACAATCGACAATCGGTTTGGTATTTATTAGGGCGGAACAATGGAATTGAAACTAAAGAAATGAACATGCCACAAAACCGATACTTCTTTCTATCTTACTCTAATCTATAATTGTCTCTTTCACATGACAGTTCATAACTCCTTCAAAGTCTTCTTCGTTCCAACGAACAAATTATTTTTCGCAGTTCTCTACTCGTTCTACGATAGGCAGCAACTTACAGCAAGAAAAATTTCTTTCAACAATTTTTTTTCTTCAAACTTTCTTGTGCGCAATTTTTTTGTTAATTAATAAATTTAATTTTTCAATTTTTTTGTTTATTAATAAATTTAATAAAAACAAAAATAATATAAATGGAAAACCAAGGTGCATCTGCAGGACGTGGATTTGGGCGTGCTAAGGCTCGTCCCCAGGGATTCGGTCGTGGCCGTGTAGTGCAGCAGGTAAGTTGAGCAAAAAAAAAAATTTAAAAAGAAAAAAAAAAAAGAAAAAGAAAAAGAAGAAAAAAAAAACTCGTGGCGGGCTGAGCTGGCCGGCGTGTGAGCTAACTACGCATCACAAATGCAGATGTATATATGTATGTGCATACGTGTGTATGTACATATATTATGTACATACGTCGTAAATAGATATTTATACGTTTTTCATATAAAATTGTTAAAAAAAAAAAAAAAATCTACTTGCATAAACTTAATAATGATGTTTGCGCGTTAGTTTTCGCCGTAGCCATTAAGACAAATATCGGTGGGTAAGATAATTTGCAATTATGTACATACATACTTATGTATGTTAAGCGGCTGTTGTTGTTGTTGTTGTTGTTGTTGTTGTTGTTTTTGTTGTTAACAACGCGGCGTGCTGGTATGCGAACGCTGCGGAGAAAAGTAATTTTCTGCATAGAAACAGCTAAAGAAAAAAAAGAAGAAGAAAACTCGTGGCGGGCTGAGCTGGCCGGCGTGTGAGCTAACTACGCATACAAATGCATATACATGCGTAGATGTACGCACATGCATAGTACATACATGTGTATGCATGTACATACCAACGTAGGCATTCATGCATACACACATGTGTACATACATAAGAGAAAAAAAGTCTATACACAGAAAAATGACTTTATAAAATAAGAATTATGGATGAATGTAGTTGCCGTCTAACCAATTTTATGGTTAAGCTGCATGCATTCTTTTTTATCGGGTACTCCGATATTCGTACTTTGAGCGGCAGCAGTGGTGACAGACGAAATTTTTTTTTTTTTTTTTATTTTCCGGCGTTTTTTTGTTTTGTTTATTGTTTCAACATGCAGCACTCAGACCTTGCGGCGCAGCGTTGTATGTTTCATCCTAAGATGCGATTTATTGAGGTTAAATCCAGCCGGCGAGGTCTAGCACTCGTTCCGTAACTGTAAAAATATATACATAATTTATGGTGTGTGTATAAAAAATCTTACTTATTCTATATAGCGAATTTTTGATGGAAATTCCGGGCTGGTGTAGTGTGCTAAGATGCCGCGCTTTTGTGCTTTTGTGCATTGCATTGCAAATATTTCGTTTTAAAATAATTTCAATAAGTTTACTAAAATCGTATTTTTTATTTTTATAAGGCAAATCCTTTGCCATTATTGGGTGGTGGACCAACCAGTACAGGTGCTGTACCACGCGACGATATTATTCTTCGAGCTGAGCCGCCAATGAACGGACAACAACCGCAACAAGGGCGACCAGCACACCATCCACGGGGACGATTACATCCCGGTAATAAGGGATACGCCGGACCCTTATCTGGTAAGAGACGTTTAAACAAATTGCAAATTTAGTATTAATGTGGGGGGTTAGGTGGTAAATTTTCAGATAATTAAATCGCCTAAAGATAAAGTTTAGATTCCATTCTAAAGCAAATGTTTTTAATGTCAAATCTTCAAACTTCTTAAAGCAGAATTTGTAAAATTACTTTATAATTTTTCTTAGGTGCTGCCGGTGACCAAACCAAGGCAACCGATTTAGTACATCCTCGACCTGATACGAAGGACACAAAATGTGGCAAAAGCGGTTCCAGTATAACAGTACAAAGCAACTATTTCCGTGTGTTGACGAGACCCGAGTGGACCATATATCAATATCGGGTGGATTTCTCTCCCGATATTGATGATGCTCGTATGCGAAGCGCGTATTTGTCTAAGCATCGGGACAGTTTGCAAGGCTATCTTTTTAACGGAACTATGTTGTTTTTTGCAAAGAAGCTTGATATTCCTGGAAATTCCGATACGCTTAAATTGTATACCAGGACCAGTGATTCCGAAAATATTGAAATAAGTATAAAACACGTTGGAGATATTGAAATTACGGACAGTAGAATAATTCAGGTCCTGAATATTGTGCTTCGTCGGGCCATGGAAAGATTAAAATTGCAAAAAGTGTCGCGTAACTTCTATGATCCGGTTGCCAAGGTAAAAAGCTGTTATTTGTATATCACATTTTCCCATATTCACAAATTATCAGTTTGTCAGAATTTTTATTGGGTAAATTGGGTTTATTTATGGGTAAATCCCATATGAACTTAAGTGCTACTGTTGTAAAAACTTCTGTATTAATGTGAGTATCAATTTGAAATTCGATTTGGTGGCTGCTTATAGACCCGATTCACATATATAAAATGAGCTTGTCCCATCCACTATGAGAGGTAACCGCCATACAAACCCAGGTGTGGAATTTTTTGGTTGTGATGATACAAGTAGCTTCCATACAATATAAATCTTTGTGTGAAGGGTATTAATACCTCGGTTCCACCGAAGCAAACATTTTGTACATTTTACTTTTTAAATTTTATTGTAACTTTATGAATATATTTAACTACCCATACAATATTTATTTATGTATGAAACATACATCTACATAGATTATTTTGGCAAACCACCACTTGGAGATCTGGCCAGGCTATCAGACCTCAATTAGACAACACGAAAATGACATACTTCTTTGCTCTGAAGTGACACACAAGATCATGCGCACAGATACCATGCATGATTTGTTGGAGGAATGCAAACGAAACGAATTTGTTGATGTAATATTTGCTTACAAAAAAGTTGTGTGCGGTAAGAGTGATTATAGAGTTAATATATTTGTAATTTGCTTTCTTTTTTACAAAAGAATCTTTTAATTTTTTCTAGGCATGATAGTTTTAACTGACTATAATAACAAGACATACAGAGTGGATGATGCAAAATTTGATCAGTCACCTCTGTCAACGTTCAAAGCAAATGATGGAGATATTAGTTATATTGAATACTATGAAAAGGTATAAAGTAACTGATTGGAATCGTATAGTAATGAAACACTTATGCACATTTTGGTGGTCTTTTACAGCGGTACAACATACATATAAGACATAAGGATCAACCACTGTTGATTTCTCGACCCACTGAGAAGAACATCCGTGGTGGCCAGAATGAGCCGATAATGCTTGTACCAGAATTGTGTCGTGCAACCGGGATTTCAGATGATATGCGCTCAGATTTCAGGTATGTCGATGTAATCGATGTGAGAGCTTATAAAATATATTACATATTATGTTTGTTTAATCTTTATTATAAATTCGATTGCAGATTAATGAAAGCCATGAGTGAGCACACGCGCTTAACACCGGAGCGCCGCATTGATCGTTTGCGTAAATTCAATGAACGTCTACAATCTACGGAAAAGTCGGTCGATGTTTTAAAATCGTGGGGCATGAAGCTAGATACAGATTTGTTGCAAATACCCGCTAGAATCATGCCCAGCGAAAAAATCGTTTTTGCCAATAAAAGTTATACATGCGATGAGAGCGCAGATTGGACCACACAATTTCGCTATAATGCCATGTATTCGCATGTAGACATTAAGCGCTGGTATGTCATTACGCCGAGCAAAGTGGTACGCGAAGCGCGAGAATTCGTAAAAAAATGCATAAGCGCTGCATCCGGTATGAACATGAAGATATCCGAACCACGATAGTAAGTTGAAAGAATTTTAATTTCGAATTTATTAAGAAAACACGTAGAGATCTATAGTCGAAATCCCGACTATATTTTGGACGTATGTTAATATCCACATCCGCGGATTATATGCAAATACTCGTGTATGTACATCCCTCTCAGAATTGAAATTGTCCTCGTCCTCGTCCATGTTTATGTTTTGATGATATCCATTCAAAATCTGATTTAGATTGTGTTGTCGAGCTGATCACGAATATATATACCTACATGTATATAGCGTCTATATACTAGCTGATCCCGTTGTTCGCCTCCGTTTGATTACTGAATATAAACAGGGGTTTTTACTTTTATTTATACTATTTGAGTACTACTGCCCATACACCACCGCTCATTTTGTCAATGAAACATATTGGTTCCAGTGCACATACATTTTTTAAATAATTTTGTATTATTTTAGTGCTGAGATACCGGATGACCGCAATGGATCTTACTGTAGAGAATCTATCGAAACAGTCGCTAGACAAGATCCACAGCTAGTTATGATTGTTTTAATGTCATCAAATGAGGAAAAGTAAGTAGTAACCCAACCCCTCTACCAAGAGAAGCATTTA
>JAWNNQ010000354.1:0-15516 GCA_035044765.1 Leucophenga montana | reverse complement strand
ACTTGATAAATTTAATCTTTGAATATCAATAAAAATAATAGAAAATGCCTTTTTTGTGAATGGGTTTTGTCATAAGAACTAACCAAGAATATGCTTCTAGAAAATAGGCATTTCAGCCTTTTCTGGAAAATGTACAACTTTGATACGTTTTATAATGAGTTTTAAAGTGGAAACCTTTTATTTTATTATTTGCTTATTAATTAACATTTGTATGTTTTGTGTAGCGTAAAGTATGGAACGAAACATTCCAAGAAAAGATTTCATAAGTTAATTCTGTTCAAGATTCTCATCATCCTACATGAAGTAATCGGATAGTTTAACAAAATGGCTTTTGCCAGTGTTCAACACATCTGCGTGACACTGTTTTGTGATATGTGTGAATAGTTTTCCTAGGAAAAATGTTAATTTCCCAATTTTGTTGTAGTCATCATCGTTGGGCAGCTGCAAGATACAAAAAAGAATTTGTTTAGGTACCCTCGGCATAAATATATAGTGTATTTAGTCTTATAGAAACTTACATTAAAATATTCGAAACACATATCAAGCGCATCTACTATGGCCTCCTCCAATGTCGATGGTTGTGCAGCACCATTTAAATTGCAATAGGCGACAAAGGTGTCCATGATGCCACCCAATTTTAGTGCATATTTTTTGTATAGCTTGGCGCCACTTAGATGCTGATTATGCATGACCTTCTTAATATGAATATTGGTCAAAAGGCCCATCAAACGTTCCGGTATCTTATTATTCAGCTCTTTTATATCGAATATATAAAGTTGACGACCAGTACCAAAGGCAAAGACAGTCGAATTGTACGATTCTACAAAGGAAATCAGCGACTGTGATTCTAAGTCGCTTAGGGCCAAATCGAATTGCTCTTGACTCGCATTTTTTATAATGATTAAATTCTGCAAAAAATGCAAACACTCAACAAAATGTTTCGGGCCGTTCGAGAATGTTTGTAGATCAGCCGTAGTGTTGGTGCCGACAGAGCGTGTGGAGATGTTGGTAGCAACATTCTTATTTACATCAACAGGTACAATGGAGACGCAGTCGTTTAAACTGATATATTTCAGTTCGTTGTATTGCGGTGACGAATTTGTCAAGAAATTTACATGCAGCATTTCGCTCTCTTGAAAGTAATTAAGTAGCTTAACCCGTCTTTCCGTGCTTTCGGTATCAAGTTTTATTAATAATATTTCACCTGGTTGCAAAAACTCTTCAATTTTAATGGCGGACATTTTTGGCAATTTTAGTTTTTTAGGAGATTTGCGATGACGAGCGTAAGACCGAAGGAAAGCAATGACAGCGAGGTAAACAGGGTTGCCGCGTTGCTGTGATATGCAATTGTGAATAGCAAATGGATATGTGGTAGACCAGCGGTTCTCTAACTTTTTTTGGTGACGGAACCCTTTTGGAGAGCGAAATACTTCACGGAACCCTACAATAAAACAAAAATATCTTTATGCATTAATCAGCATAATACGAGTATGTACAATGTAAGTTAACAGTTACTTATTAAAAAAAATCGGATGGGAGGTATGAAACTGTTTTTTACTTTTCATTTTGGGGTGCCCTAGGGTTCCGCGGAGCACCACTTTGAGTATAGCTCGTGTAGACTGTCCCAACCAAGAGTGCACTCTTGATTTAGCGCTATTTCTTCTATGCAAGTGGCAACTCTGAAAATTATCTTCACCAAACAAAATTGTCGAATTTGGCGCTAAAAAAATCTGTAAGTGATTCATGAGAAAAAAATTCATACACAAGATAGTTATTTGGCGCGAATTTTGGGCAGGCGGCGTGACTGGGCCTTACTTCTTTGAAAATGAAGTGACTGGGCATAACATTCTTTACAGCAACATGATAACTGAATTCTTGTGGCCTCAACTGAACGGTATGGATTTATTTTATGTTTCCTTTTGATTGGAAATTCATGTCAAACATTGGCAGTACTGGTCAATATTGTGCAGTACTTGATATACATATGTACATACATACCGTTTGTATCACATCAGGTTCATTTTTTTGTGTGTTCCTTTTGTTTGCAAATTCGTAACCTTTTTTTTAACACTGGCAGCACTGTCCAAATGTGCACATTACGTTGGTATATTTGCAAACAAGACACACATATCTACTTACATAAATACATATTTTAATTTTTTTGTGTTCTATGCAATTTAAAAACAAGTGTTAAATACATTAGAAGACAGCACAGAACGCCCAAGTGCAGTTGCAGCATTAATAACATCGAATACGCTACTATTTAAGTGTCAATCGCTTAAAAATACAATACACAAATCAGCTGTTAACGAGCGACAACACCGGCGGCTACGTAGTTGGAATCCAATCGTTGCTAATTGCTGCAAAAAGAATCCGGTACGTTTTGCTATTTTAGCAACAAACAATTTAAATATATGATTTATTTGCAGTTAAAGCGGCGCTTAATGCATTTGTCGTCTGTGGTAATAAAAATTCTGGAATGAAGCGTCATCAACGCCGCCGGCGCAGCTCAGCTGATTTAGTTGGGGAAATTGTTTGAAAAATTGGAAATCGGTTGCAACGTTTTCCATAAGCGCTGCAAGAATTGTGCTACGCGGCTTTTAGTTGCTGCAATTACAAACTGCGTAAGTATTCGAGTGAATTTGCGCAGATGCGGCCTTTGACCGGAATTTGCGTAGCAGTTTACGGCTCGATCGAACGGCGCAGCTGTGTGCAGTGTATATTGACAAAATTATGTTTCAAAGTGCGTGGCTATAAATTAACTAAAATCGTGTTCAATACTTTTACTTTGTATGACACTTTCGTCCTGTCAGTATTTGTTGTTCTGTATGGTTTGCATAGATATGGGTTGCATAGATATCTAGAAATCCTACACGAGTCTTAATATTTAGTACTTGTGAGTGTGTTTTCGATGCTGGAATAGAGTTGCATTAAAATCCTCGTAAACTATGCTTTGGCATTTTGTTTTTTATACTGAGACTTAAGTCTGCGAAGAATTAATTTCCTAGTTTACTACATAGTGCCACAACTAGGGGTCTCTCGCTTGTTCGTTGCGGTGACACAGTTTTTGATATTTTGATTAAACAATTCTATGAACGTGTATTTACCATGTAAATTCCAGTCACGCTTATTCTGCTTATGATTTTCATATCTACCTCTGAACGGGCACTGTATTTAATAGTTTTCAGAGGTGATAACCGGTGAATGGTATTTGGTATATGATGCACAGTCACTTGGTTATGTAAACTTCTAGCGTTTTTATGATTACTTTGTTAACTGACCAAATTTTGCTACCATAAAGCTACTTAAAATTTATATAATCGTTGCGTATGCATAATTTTGTACTTCTGCAGCGTTCTGAGTATTTTCGCAGGAAATCATACTTATCCGCGTCCCTAATCTGCTTGCTGGTTTTATTTTTCCGCATTTCAATGGTATTGTTTTAATTTTGAGATAGACTGTTGCCGCGGTTTCATTGCAAATGAATGTTTTTGGAGTTATACTATGTATTACCAGGTCATAAGTGTCTGTCAACTCATTCAGATGACTGATAAGGGTGCATATTAGTATTTATTTCTACAACGTTCTTAGTGCAATTGTCTCCCTGCTTACTGCTAATTCTCAAAAACATTTTGAATATCTTTAATATGTGTTCTATTCTATTATTCGAACTGTGTACGCTTAACTCAAATGTAAAACCAGCCGAAAGATGAGCAGGGCATTCTCTAAAGTACGAGTATGTAATACTTATTTACTTACTTATATTTAGGTGGCATACGGTTTAGTGCAGTGCGCGCCGGCGCTACTCGCTGAGAAATCGAATCTTTGCTGGGTCATTATAGACCTGATCTTGCCATCTTAAGCTCGGACGTCCACCAATCAAATTCAAGTCTCCGTCGTAAACCTTTAGTGCTGGAGTTTCGGGGTTCATTATTCCTACGAAGAATATTTCTCTCGAACACTGCTAAAGACGTTGTATACGTTGATGTTCGTGGTCCATACTTCTGCGCTATACAGCAGGACCGGGATTAGCAGTGTCATAGATTTTTGTCTTCGTACTTCGAGAGAGAGAGAGCTTTATTTCTAATTTGTTTGCTGAGCCCAAATTAGCAGCGATTAGCAAGCGTATTTCTTCGCGTGATCTCTAGGCTGACGTTATTGTCGCTGGTTATTACTGTTCCCAGATATACGAAGTTTTCTACAACATTGAAGTTGAAATTATCCATAGTCATAGACCGTCCAGAATGGTCAAGTAATTCGTCCTGTCCTCGTTCACCGCTAGGCTCATGAGAGACGTCACTGTTTCTCAATCTCTAAAAACGCACTGCTAACTCGCCGTTCGTTCGTGCCGATGATGTCAGTATCATCAGCATATGCGAGTAGCGTCACTTCCTTATGGAAGATCGTGCCCGACCGTTATACGTATGGGCAGTGGCGTAGGATGTACTCCATCAAGAGATAAAATAATCGCACAATAAAGCAACACCCTGCCTAAAACCTCTCTTGGTATCAAAGGGTTCGGAGAGGTTCTTTCCTGCTCTGACGATGCTTTGGGTGTGTAATAGCGTCATCATGCAAATACGTACGATCTTTTCTGGGATACAGATATCAGATAGGGCGTTGAAGAACTTCGTTCTTATCGGCGTGTCGAAAGCGGCCTTATAATTGACAAATGGGTGGTGTGTGTTTTTTTTGTAGCCACACTGATACTGTCAGTGTATTGCTCCAGCCGTTTACACAGTACGCGGCACTGAATTTTATATCCTATTGTTATACCCCGGTAGTTCGCGTGACAGCGGGGCTCCTTTCTTGAATATAGGACAAAGAACTCTGAGGTTCCAACCGGTGGTTATGCATTCATCGGATCATATTTTGCATAAGATTTGGTGCATACGCCTTACCAACTCTTCACCACCGTTTTTGAATAACTCAGCTGGCAGCTCATCGGAGCCTGCCGCTTTGTTATTCTTCAGCTTTTTAATTACTGAGTCGACCTCGTTATAATCCGGTGGTTCTACAAGACAGCCATCCTCAAATGGTGCTTCTAGAAATGCTTCTCTATCGGCGGTATTGTTCTCTTCATTGCCCCCAAGTAGGTTATAGAAGTGACTTCTCCATATTCTCAGTGATTCCTGTGCATCTGTAACCAGACTTACATTATTGTCTTTGCAGAAAGAAACTCCGGGCTTTAAACCTTCGGTCATACGCTTGACCTTTTTATAAAACTTAAAAGCTTCAAAGCGTTGCTACCGACTGCAGAGATCGTTTGTATGCGTCGCCTTTCTCTGCAGTAGCTTGGTGACACTCAACGTCTTACCAATGATTCGTCACAGGTCTGGTATACCCAATGACCTCCTTGGCCAGCGTATCCATGGAGTGAATGATATGTCTTCACTGCTCAAATATATCTTCAGAAGCCGGAGCAGTTGGGAGACTGGCTGAAAAGGCTTCGGCGGTCTTCTGATGGAGGTAGTATCGTGAAAGCTAAATTATCTGACTATTGGGCCATAGATTCCTTCCTTCCCAATTTTGGGGTTGAAATCGTCAAGCATGATTTTTACATCGTGATTGTGGCAGCGCTCATAGAGACGTTCGAGACGCTCATAAAATTCATCTTTAGCCGCATCTACTGCGACTTCTGCCGGGGCGTGTTCAAAAATCTGGCTAATGTTGAAGTACTTAGCCTTGATACGTATCGCAGCTAGGCGCTCTGCCGCAGGTATAAAACTGCAGACAAAACCTTGTAGTTTCCTACAATCCACGAAACCGCATCCAAATGCGTGCTTCCTCGCATGGCAACTATAATACATGCCACAGAATGGCTTTTTTGAGCTGCCCTGCCCTATTCATTGCATTTCCTGTATTGCTTTGAATTAGTCGAGGACAGCAACCATCTGTATACATATCAGCACCAGCCCTGTGTAGAGACAGTATATTCCAGGTGCATATCCGTAAATCATGGTCCTTAAATCTTGATCTGCAACGGCTTGAAATTTTAGGGTAGCCCCCGTACAAACCACTTTCCTATTTTTGAACTTTTGTATGAAGAACTATTTTGTTGCCGTCAATAGCTGCTTTAAAATGTAAGTAGTATATGTTAGCTTCTTACGGACAGACGATTAATAACATTGGGCGTATCCCGCCCACTATTAGTGGTAGCCGCAAGGTTTGCACGTTTTTCGTGTAAATGCCCCACAGATCGCTGTTCAACGAGCTAAAGTTCAATAAATACTTACTTATGTACAATATATAAAACGTTTCTTTTGTTTATGTTTAAAGAATTAAAAGACTTTATCTATTTTTTCATTTTATTTATTAGTTTTTTTATTATTGTATTATGCCATAAGTATTTAAAACCATAAAAAAAATAATAAAAAAATGTAATAAAATCTTAAATTGTTACATAATTAACTGCGATTAATAATAATTGCTTATTATTGTCTCAAGTAACTGTGTGACTACATACTCCGTACTTGTATATTATCGTATCTAAATACATTTGTATATATATATGATATAAATTGTATCCGAGCATCACTCGCCGCATTAATGCGCACATCAGCCTTATAAAATTGTTCGTTCATATTTTCTTATACGGCCAAACACTTCCCGTATACAAAGTTCAGCTTCAGCGCCAAATTCAGTCCAAGTTCAAAAAACCAATGATCGAAGGTATCTGTAATTATAGAGTAGAATAAACTTAATACAAATACATTATTTACCATAATTTGTACTTAACAATGTAGATGTGTACATAACTATATTGAATGTGTATTTACTTATCGTATAAAGATTGCGAACAGCCAACAAAAAGCAAATGCCAAAATAATTCAAGTACAAATTTAAAATTCATACGAAAATTAGTCGAAATAAAACAAAGATTCGAACTAACAAAAATATATAGTACATATATTGTACAAAAGTATATTAAAACATTAACTAATTCATATGTAAAACGAATAGTTGACCTAGCACACCAAAGACACAAAAAATAAAACTCTACGTGAATGGCTTGCAAATCAGTGAAAGAACTGTCTGAAAGTTTCAATGCATTCCCAAATAGCTAATTTATACATACAATAATTTGGGTGCTACGAAAACGTAAATACTCTACACGCATTTATAGCGAAAATAAAGTTATGCAACAAACAAAATTTAGGAGACAATATTTTAGTTTGTTTTAAGATAAACGTTGGAAAGGTTCGTTTGATATGGAATGCTTATAAAGAGCATGGTTAGATCAAGTCATTTTTATACCCATAGAGTAAAAGGATATATTAAGTTTATGCAAATGCATGCAAGAGGCAGGCCCTATAAAGTATATATACTCTTGATCAGCATCGGAAGACAACTTTGATACAGACGTGTACGTCTGACCGTCTGTTTGAATGAACAGATCACGGAGACTATAGATACTTCAAATTTTAATATGTAGATTCGCTTTTTTCCTCTTCAGATAACTAGTTTTAAATGAACATGCCAAAACTCACTTTAAGGGCAAGTTCCCATACAAATCTTTAGCCCATTTTCAAGTTTTTGTATGAAATTGTTTCGTTTCTGTTCTTAGCTAAGCTATAAATGCCAAATCTGGTGTATCTAACGTCAATCCTTACAAAATATTCCATATAGGAGTAGATCGGACCACTTTAAGGGGTTTTTGAGTTTCAGCTCAAAATGCTTCGTCCACGAACAAATTTTATTGGTTTTCTTTCGGATAGATATGCACAGATCTATTAGTCGCCACATGCTACGTTGTCATAAACGTGTTTTGAAGCATTGCAACTGTATTGCTTCAATCTTTCTTTGCATCAATCGATACGTGCCTTTTTTGGTCGAATGTCAAATTATGCGGTATCCAACGCGAGCATAGCTTCTTGACGGTCATATAATATCGGAAGTATGCTGGTCCCGCTAATGCTCAGGGATGCCTAAATCTCACGGTATGGTCTTGTTCTACCAGTTCACGCACACCATTGATGTTCTTTGGGACAACAGCAAAGATCTCTATATTCGTAAATAAACTAATAAAATAGGTTAGTATGCGTTGTTAGACAAGAACGGTATATTCTGCTAATATTATTATTTCCTCAACCTCTGTTTGGGGAAACATAAGTCAGAATGGATTTGTCAGTAGTTTCTATTGGAAAGTTTGTATAATTTCTCTAATTGATTTCTGTAAGTCCATTTTGGTTTTAAAATCATGTTGTATATATTCGTATGAGTAATCTTTTCCATTGCAAGATATGAAGACTCAAGGAGCCGGTATCTTGATCTTAAGTGAAAACCAAATTGTCGTATATGTTTAAGTCAGCTGTGAACAGGATGTAGAACAATGGTACTCCTGCACTTATTTCGTCCAACTTTGTTACAAACGTGTTTTATTTTTATTATAGAAAAGTGTACCCTTCAAGTAAGATATAGTTGAATGGTGGGGTAACAACTATTTTATTTTAAAAAGTCTTCCTAGATGTCACACGTTATCGAACGCTTGTCATACAAGTACACTTTGTTCCAGTGTTAAATTAAACATGATCATCAAAATATAAATCGCGAATATTGTCACTTTCAACCATCAGATTGGTAAGACAAGTTTGTCCTGTAGTCGTACTTGAACTGTTTTTGATGAACTTAATGTTTTAGAACCATCTTTCTTCACTGCAATTAGACATCATTAATAAGCAAATGAGAAAAGCGACATGATTATGGAGTTTACAACTGTGTGTGTTTGTGTGTGTGGAAGAAAAGCTTCAATGTGGAATTTACATTTGGTTTCTGCTTTCTCGAACTGGTGTATTTATTTTCTGCCAACTTTTTTCCTTTATTTTCATATATTCATTCGAAACAATTGATCTTCGTTTCTACAGACAAAATTAAAGACTTCAAAGATTTAACAGCAGTACTGTGTACCATCGCATCTATCTAGAATGTCGTGTTAGAATTTCTGAAATTCATATGAATAATGGTAGACTGGAATGCCTCAGGTATGGCAATAGCTAAGTCCGAACTTTAATAGCTTATTGATGTGTCGCTTCATTTGACAACGTTGCTATTCTTCGACGTTTGTGTTCAATCGTAGACACTTATTTACCATTTATTTATTTATATCTATAGTTTAGTTGTTGGAAAGCTCAAGTTATGTACGGGGTGCAAAAAAGTGTTGTGATCTGTCTCTAAAAAACTAATTACTAAAGATGTGTTTCGTCGATTGTGGATATAATTTCAACTCCAAAGGGTGAAACGATGGTGAAAATAATATATGTTTTTCATTTGAATATCTTCAAATTTGATTTGTGTATGGAAAATTCTAACCCCGTGCAACGCCATGTTATTCTGTTGTGATTAATATTGATAGTATATAAAAAAATACTACCTTCGTGTATCTATCTATAATGTAAAAAAAAATATTCCTGCTTACTTTGCTCTCGTTGTCGTCAGGCTCCTCGTTCTGCAACACCGCAGGCTTCGGCGATTTCGTTGAAGTTTTTTTAGGAAGTACTAAGAAAGGCATCTTTGAGGTTTTTATTTTTTTATTTGTGGAATTTCCACACTTAATGTGAGTTTTTTTTTCTCTCGCTGTTGTTGCAAGTTCTTTACAGTCTTTTATATATTTTATGTAAAAAAAAAGTCCTTTTATACGCAGTTCTCAACGCATTTAATTGCAGATGAGTATAATTTGTACAATAAGACCGTAAATTGTCATCTTATTGAATTTAAATGAAAAACACTTTGAAAAAAAAAGAAAACAATTTTTAATTAAATCGCACGTCGTTTTTAATTTTAATTTGTATCTGTTTATTTTCAATCTTAAAAGCGAGAATGTTTTTTGATTGTTCGCCAGACCGTTTCGCTTTGCGTTTAATTTAAAACTGACTTTGCAAACGACTCAACTCGACTGAATTCGAAGCGACTTGGCTTGGCTAACAAGTTCAATGCGGTGATTATAAGCAAAGCCAAACCAGCTAAAAAGCAACAAAAACAACAACGACGACGTCAGCAGCGTCAGCGGCAATTGAGCTCTAAGCCCAGCATTGAGAACAATGAGAACGTAAATATAATACATATATGCCGAACTTTTGGTCCTTTGTCGTTTTTAAGTCCAGAGTTGTATTATCTTTCGAATAGATTTTCATACTAATATGCTTTGTCTATTTTGTGATCTGCTCTAACAGCAATGAAGGGGGAAAACAATTTGCTGATTGCATTCGTGTGTCGGCCATTAGCAAAACTTATTCTGCCACAGTATGCAAAACTTCCTCTGAAAAATATATGCTTTGAATTGTTTTGAAACACTTGCAATTTGAACAACAATCGACAATCGGTTTGGTATTTAGGGCGGAACAATGGAATTGAAACTAAAGAAATGAACATGCCACAAAACCGATACTTCAGTCTATCTATCTTACTCTAATCTCTCATTGTCTCTTTCACATGACAGTTCATGCCTTTCAAAGTCTCCTTCGCAGTCCTCTACTCGTTCTACGATGGACAGCAAAAAAAAAGTGACAAAAAAAAAGGCGTATGAGCTAGCTACGCACACAAATGCATATGCGTGCGTAGATATACATGTGTGTGCGCGTTATTTTTTGCGTTAGCCATAAGACAAATAGCGGGGGGAATAAAATGATTTCCTTGCAATTACATATGTCAAGAGGTTGTTGTTGTTGTTGTCAACGGGGAGTGCTGGCATGAGGACGCTGCGGAGAAAAGTAATTTTCTGCATAGAAACACAAAGAATACAAAGAAAAAAACTATGTACATAAATTCATATTTTATTTCAATAAGTTCAACATTCCGGCCGCCTGGAAGAGACTTCTTCAATATAGAGGAAGCAGTGCTTGTTTAACTATAGGGCTCTTGTAAATACTCTTCGGCGTTAGCACTTCAGCTACTCGGATGTAACCATCTGCTGCTCCTCTATGACGCGTTCGATCTTGCACATGTGTGCAGCGTTGTCTTCATGCATTAAAACCATGTCACCAATGTATAACTCCTTTTTAGGCAACTACCATTGTAGATATTCAGACTGCCGTCTTTGCTAGAAATGACCCTTGAGTTTGTTGATTTACTGCCACCGCTGCGAATGTGTGATGTCAGTATCTCGCCTGATTGGTTCAGGTATGGTCCTCATCGCTAATGTCCAACTAGAAACTGGTCTGGAGTGAGTGATGAAAAGTCATTTGAATTTGTTGACATTTGACTCATCGGCCTACAGTTCATTACAGATTCTATCTCGATCAATGCGGTAGATAACATCTCGTATGTCAATCGAGTGTGTGTGAGGGTGCGCAGTAGATGACCCTTTGCAACCTTGACTGCAGCATTCTATAAACCGCCAAAGTACAGTGCGTGGGAAGGTATACATTTGAATTGTGCGCAAAATGATGTGACGCACTCCATATTTTCCTGGTTGTAGAATTGATCACGTAGGTTTACATTATCGCAATAAATTTATTCAGGCAGCCCATGTTGACCATTTAGTCGATTTAGTGCCCCAATGAATTTATTACTGGAGAGATCTCTTACGGCCCCAAGTGTACTGTCTTTGTAACGAAGCATACAATTACGACAATGTATGACTTGTATGCCATCTTACCGCGCTTGTTGAGATAGGTGAGAATTGGTCTGCAAAAATCTACTCCACAGAGTTGGAATGAACGAGCAGCAGTTACACGATGCTTAGGCAAATTTCCCATGAGCAGCTATAGTAATTTATGACGATACTTGATGCAGTGTATGCAGCAACTGACCAACGTTGATGTCAAATCTCGCGCATTGATGATCCAAAATTGGTCACGAAGTTTAGCCACTAGAGGTTTGGGTACAACGTGAAAGTTAACTCTGTGGTAGTGCTATTATGAGAATTGTAACACAATGATCTTTCTTTGACAATAACATCGGGTATTTAGCGCCAGGTATGTCAGCGTTTTGTAGTCTCCCTCCAACCGTTAGTATAGTGACTGGCCGTAAATTGTCGATGAATGGCACTAAAGAATTTAGAGGCTAATTGTTTGGTCGCTCCATCGCCAAGCAAGTGGAGTTCAGAGGCGAAGTAATAGCGTTGGACAAGAGATGCAATTAGATGCATGGCTGTTGAAAATTCCTGTAATGAAAGATAAGTTGAATTTGAATGTTCCTTTTTATATTCATTTATTTCGGTTGCGGATGCAACTGGTGGGCCACTGATTGAGTAAGAAGGCCACTTCTCTGCAGATTGTTTGAGAAACGCTGGCCCTTGTATCCATGTCAATTCCTGTACAGTAGAACCTGTGGATATCAAATCCGCCGGATTTTGCAGTGAAGGAACATGACGCCAGTATACGTTTGTAGTGAGTTCTTCTATTTCTGCTACGAGGTTTCCGACAAATGTTGACAGCAACGAAGAATGAATTTTAAGCCAGTGAGGAACAACAAAATATATGGCATGTGATTGAATACGAACTGAGTCCTTGATTTTTTAGATAACAAGTGTGCACCGCACAACTCAAAACGAGGTAAAGTTTTTACTTTGAGAGGAGTTACCTTAGATTTTGCGACGACTTTGCAATTTTTAATGTCTCCAGCTTGTGCAATACTACGTGCATAAAGCACACAGTTGTATGCTCATTTTGAATTGTTGGTCCCACCATTGTCAAATCATTGAGAGATACTCCAGAGTCCATTTTGCATGACGCGTCAAAAACGACCCTCAGCTTGGTGTAGTTGAAGATGGCATCAACACAGATTGGTGGCCATGTGGATTAAAGTAGTGAGGTTGAGAAAAGTTAAAATTGTTAATTGGTCCCATATGACTGAGCGATTAGTACTCACGCATAAAGGATACATACTGAGATCAAAATGATTCGTTCTTGCATAATCTTCGCTCAATACCATAATATGATGTATGATGAACCCAATTTATCCAGATTGTCCTAGAATGGAATTCTAGCCACTATTCTGCCATCAGGCTCAGTTTCGACCGTTTTTTAGTAGAACACTTGCTTTCAACATCTTCCACCATCTTGTCCAATGAATCGTCAATAACAGTGTTGCAGTAAGTGTTGTATTGGTAGAGCTTTGGATGATTGAAAGAAGTGCAGCCAACTATCAACCACCACAGAATGGATTGCTGAAGCATAGGCAGACCATCACCAAGTTTAATTTGACCAACTGACAGCAGCTCGAAAAACAGTTCATCACCGATTAGTACGTCAACCTTCTGTGAGCAAGATCAGATCAATGTTGTAGGAAATGTTCCATTTTATAGAATCCAAACTTTTATCGAGCGTGTAGTTTGAGAAAGTGAAGCTGTGATGAAAAATTCGAGAGCTGTTTCGAATTCATTAACACGAGAACGGATTTTAGTTTGATTCGCGTACTGAATACTTGTGTGCGAATCATTTGCACAATCAATTTCGACGTGACGTTTCTTAGATTGTAGACGTAAACCTTATCTGATACGAGCAGTTATCGAGTAGTGCTCTAGCTAAGTGAAAAATCAAGCCTTGACTTTGAGAAAGTTTTCATCGGTTATAGGAAACGACGAAATAGAATCCAGTGCTTATCCAGGTAAGCATTGTCGTAGCAAACTAAATTTTTCCATGCTCCATAATGCTCCTATGGACCAGAACATTGTACGAAGCATTGAAGCACTTGTACTCTGTGTATCTTCCACTAAATTTAGGCAAGTCCAGAACTGGCAGTGTATTAATAGATTTTGCAGTTTGGAGCTACAGTTAAAAGCTTTCATTTGTGCTTGCACAACGTTTGTCTCCTCCTAGAGATTGTTTAATTTTTGTTTTGGTAGAAATAAATAAATAGTTCGTCGTAAGAGACGTTTAAACAAATTGTAAATTTAGTATTAATGTGGGGGGTTAGGTGGTAAATTTTCAGATAATTAAATCGCTTAAAGATAATGTTTAGATTCCATTCTAAAGCAAATGTTTTTAATGTCAAATCTTCAAACTTCTTAAAGCAGAATTTGTAAAATTACTTTATAATTTTTCTTATGTGCTGCCGGTGACCAAACCAAGGCAACCGATTTAGTATATCCTCGACCTGATACGAAGGCCACAAAATGTGGCAAAAGCGGTTCCAGTATAACAGTACAAAGCAACTATTTCCGTGTGTTGACGAGACCCGAGTGGACCATATATCAATATCGGGTGGATTTCTCTCCCGAGAACATCCGCGGTGGCCAGAATGAACCGATAATGCTTGTACCAGAATTGTGTCGTGCAACCGGGATTTCAGATGATATGCGCTCAGATTTCAGGTATGTCGATGTGGTCGATGTAATCGATGTGTTCTACGTGTTCTATGTGAGAGCTTATAAAATATATTACATATTATGTTTGTTTAATCTTTATTATAAATTCGATTGCAGATTAATGAAAGCCATGAGTGAGCACACGCGCTTAACACCGGAGCGCCGCATTGATCGTTTGCGTAAATTCAATGAACGTCTACAATCTTCGGAAAAGTCGGTCGATGTTTTAAAATCGTGGGGCATGAAGCTAGATACAGATTTGTTGCAAATACCCGCTAGAATCATGCCCAGTGAAAGAATCGTTTTTGCCAATAAGAGTTATACATGCGATGAGAGCGCAGATTGGACCACACAATTTCGCTATAATGCCATGTATTCGCATGTAGACATTAAGCGCTGGTATGTCATTACGCCGAGCAAAGTGGTACGCGAAGCGCGAGAATTCGTAAAAAAATGCATAAGCGCTGCATCCGGTATGACGCGTATGCAATATAATGCTTATAAATTTCTAAAATAATAATAATAATAATATAAAAATACTTACAAAAACTTATATTTGAACAGATGTATACATAATATCAATTTAAATAATAATAATAAAAATTTATAAGAATTGCCAAACACAAAATAATTTTCAGATATTATTTTTGCAGCAAAAGTTTTTCAATATGAAAATCGAGAAAGCGAACCATGTACTCCATATGAGTTTGTTGGAAAGTTAGTAATGCAAATGACTAGATGAGATTGGTGGATACATCGATAATCGTTATCTAAATTGAGCTATGAGTTACTAGAAAACGTGACAACAAGTAACATTTTGTGTAGCGGCACTGAGCTGCACATAAATTTCTCGTTCTTATATGGGGTGTTTTTTTAAAGGTTAAAATTTCGTACAGAGATTAAACATTCATAAATTGATCACACATGGCTGAGTGTTATAACCGGAACCGTTAACCGAAATTGACAAATTAAAATTGAGAACCGGAACCAGAACCACAACCGATATTTTGAGGCTAACCCTAATACTTTTAGTATTGCCTTAGTCTTCAAGAATTTTATTGAAGAAATGTTACTTGATGAATCCTGGGAGCACTATGTGGAAATTCCAATGTAGCGTTGCCGAGAAACACTTTTTCTCCCATTTTAATCTATGATGAAGTTATTAAACTATTAAACAGAAGCTGATAAAAAGAAGGAGAAATGACAACAAATTATGAACTAGGTTATGTTAATCAGGCCACTCGGCGCAGTTTTAGTTCACCCAGCTTAGC
>JAWNNQ010000353.1:87500-122758 GCA_035044765.1 Leucophenga montana | reverse complement strand
CTATGATAAAATAGACGGAAGAGTTACGAAAATGCTCTCTCAAAAGTATATTCAATTTTTAACACTAATTTACAATGCGATTTTGAGGCTGGATCACTTTCCTACACAATGGAAATGTGCGGAGGTGATAATGATTCCAAAACCAAACAATCCTGAAAATATTCTCTCGTCCTACCGTCCTATTAGCTTGCTGGTGACATTCTCCAAAGTATTCGAAAGAATACTTATGAGCAGATTGTTACCAATTTTGGATGAATACAATATAATACCGGAACCTCAGTTTGGGTTTAGGAGAGGTCATGGGACTCCAGAGCAATGTCATCGTATAGTGGATATAATTACAAGTGGATTCGAGAAGAAACTGTATTCTGCGGCAGTATTTGTTGATATACAACAAGCATTTATTCTATTCTATTTTAAAGCCTGTGTGGACATATACTATCCAATTATGGGGAACTGCAAGCCAATCAAATATTGAAATTCTTCAACGATATCAGTCCAAAACGCTTAGACTTATTGTTGACGCCCCCTGGTTTGTGGCTAATGACCAAATTCACAAAGATTTAAATATTCCATACATTAAAGATGAAATACGTAGAATAAGCACAAGGTATGTTGAGAGACTACATGATCATTTAAATGTTTTGGCAATAGGCCTACTAGATAATAGCGTTACAACTCGAAGACTTAAAAGAAATCATGTGTTAGATTTACCTTTTAGAGATTAAATTTTGTATATATTGTAAATAAACTCTTAATTACAGAATTTTGAATATAATAGCTGTTCTCACTGGAGTACAGCTATTTCTGTTATATTATGAACTTTCAACTAACTTACTTATTGTCTTATTAATAGATTGTAAATTTATAATAAAAAAAAAACTTATTCCATTTATTGTATGTATATTTGTATTTTTATAGGAATAACTTTATAGTTCTTGTTGTTAATTTAGTTAAAAACACAAACATTTATGTTAATAATTGTACCCCACGCAGCTCCAAATTGCATCACTATAAAATATAGCCCTCATACATATCCACGGTGCAAATGTAGACTGTTAAGAATCTACACGGTATTTCGAAGTCGAGCACACATGACTGCAGCGTTCCTTCTTGATCGTTAATGTTACTGTTTAAATATTTTCTTACCAGCTTATTTTTTAGCACCTTTTTGAGAATTGATAGTAAGCGACATTTTTTAAGAAATTGACATTTTGATGCAAAATTGTTCTAAAATCCTTAACACATAATCCATTAAAATATTACAGCAAAAGTTGTAATAATTACGATGGAAATTAAGTTTCAAATTGATCGTATGTCACAGTGTGTTTTTCGTTAATAGCGAAATTATCGTATGCGCCATACAAATTTTAGTCTGGTGAGCATAAACAAAACAAAACGAAACAGTTCCTCCACGTATTCAATTGTGCATAATGGCAAATTATTTAAGGTATGCCAAACATTTATTTTGAAAACACATTAAATATTTCCCAAATGGTAATAAGACGTACGCTGCAAACACAAATCAAAGGTACTAAAAATAAAAAAATAATCACACACTTGTTGTGGGACGAAAAAATAAATATCAAATATAATTTTTTTTAAATAATTCCAAGTTAAATTTAAGGAAGTTGCGTACTGCAACATTCGATAAAAATCCGATGAGTATTTAACTCAATCACACTTTTTTTGATGCAAAAAATAACATATTTATAACACATATTAATTTTAAACATAAGCTTCAGAATTTATTTATTTATTTATTTAAAAGTTTGCAACTACATATATAAAATAGTCGCTTAATAGAATATATAAATGTAACAAAACTAACTTAAAGCTAGAAGAAGGAAGTTGCAGACGTTCAGACCCGTTGGATGAATTTTTGTTTGGCACGCCAGGTTGACCGACTGTGCCCCTACTCACAGCCTGGTAGGTGGTCTAAGCGGGCGCAATTACAAAAATACAGAAAATAGAAGTTGCTCAATGAAATTTACAAATTTATTGAATAGTGATTTGTTAGTACAGAGTTTTTTACATAGTGTAAGGAAGAGTTATAAGAAAAATAAGCTGAAAACTTATTGTAGATAGAACAAAGAGCTCGGTGAATTATTGAGTGCGTAATTTATCGTACATTTAGTAATATAGACTGAAGTAAGCAGGGAGAATCAATCTCCCCCAATAAGAATTTTATGAAGAAAAGCAACTGAGAGCATAGAACGGCGTGACAAGAGGGTTGGGAGATCAATAAATTTTAACCTGTCATGATAGGGTGGAAGATTTATATCGGGATCCCAATTGAACAGAAAAAACTGTTTTTGGACTGACTCAATACGATCCTCGTGAATAGCATAATATGGGTTCCAAATACAAGAGTTAAATTCTAAAATCTGACGAACAAGAGAAGTATATAGGAGTTTAGTGGTATAAGGGTCATTAAATTCCTTAGACCAACGCTTAACAAAGCCAAGGACACCTTTTTCTTTATTTACTATTGAACAAATGTGATTATTATAAATAAGTTTAGGTTTCATAAGGATACCTAGGGCATTAAAACAAAACTCTCTACCGAGGGTAATGTTATTTAAAGAATATGTTACTATAAAGGGTTTCTGCGATGAAACGACATACATTTGCATTTTGACAAATTTAGATTTAGAAAATGTAGTGAGTTTTAGTGAGTTTTTATAATCAACTGAATTAAAAACTTCAAATATTAAATACAATGATTTAAAAATCTTATGTACATACTAAGAATATTATACCCCCCAAACATCATTTAGAATACAGTAATTTTAAGAGTAGCAAGCTAATTAGAGATGATTTGGGTAAAACCGGCTATGAGGACTAACTATACATTATCATTAACTTGTTTATTTTTGTTTTTTGTTATAACCATGGATCGATTTATGTTTATATTCATATTTGCGTTACAAAATAAATAAAAATACTCATTTTGGTTAATCATTTCGTGTAACTTAACATATATTGTATGGGAAACGGATGATCGTAAGACACAGATTTTAGTCTCCAGTTAGTAAATGCTGTGCGAGCGAAAATATCGTATGTGCATAAAAGTGAATTATTTCCCAAGAAAATAATCTTTTTTAGTAATTTTCTTTGTACTATTAATTAAAGTGGCTTAAAACACATATGCAATTTAATTTTAGCAAGTTTTTTTCCACCCAATTTTGAAATAATAAAAAAAACCGTCTCCTGAAAAATTTACTTTTTGTCGCTTATGATCATTTCGCAAAAAGGGGTCGATATATATTCTATAAATTCTACAAAATAATATAATATATGGGTCGAAATTTGCCAAGTGATACCGCCAAAAATTTTATAGCTATCGATTTTTGTGCATTTACTTTTAAATTGTAGTGTTAGT
Organism: Leucophenga montana; assembly: GCA_035044765.1. Classification (NCBI taxonomy): domain Eukaryota; kingdom Metazoa; phylum Arthropoda; class Insecta; order Diptera; family Drosophilidae; genus Leucophenga; species Leucophenga montana. Next base: position 119,373 of record JAWNNQ010000353.1, on the reverse strand, counting down.
AGACCTCTATGAAATCTGTAAAAAAGGCAGACCTACTAATATGTCGGGTTGTCAAGTTACAGGGGCCCGACGTTTTATGCTTTTACTGCGCGCGGTTATTTCAATTAATCATAACTTTCATAACAATTAGTTGATTTTAACTTTTTTTCGGTGTTTTGCTATTGGTTTTTTTTCTAAAAAAAAAAGTTAACCTATTTTTTGGAATTTTGTGTTTTTCTCCCAATGCCTTTTTTCCTAAAAAAATATGTAAAACCGAAAATGGAATCAAAAGAATTGATATAGTTTTAAAATGTTTCATGCGCGTTATGGTGAATTATGTGGTGTAACACCGTGCCAGGCAAAAACAGAAGGCAACAAACAGTGGTCTCACATCTTTTTTATACCATTCACACATAGTGTGAAATGGTATTATCAGTTTGTCTGAAAGTTTGTAACGCATTAAAGGAGCCATCGTAGACCCCATAAAGTATATATATTCTTGATCAGCTCGACGAGACGAATCGATCTAGCCATGTTCGTCTGTCTGTCTGTCAGTCTGTCCGTCTGTATGTTGTTGCGCATTTTTTCGGGACTAATTTTTATGCTATCCAGTTGAAATTTTGCATGTTCTAGTTTAATAGAGTGTCAAGATTGACCCACCACGCCCACTTTTTGGGGTAGCCCCCATACAAACTCACCGCCCACTTTTGACTTTTTGTATGAAAAACTTTTTTATTGTAGTCAATATCAACTTAATAATTGATATGGTCACTTCTAGTGGTAGGATGGTTGACATATACATTAATGGGTGCGACCCGCCCAATATTTGGGGTAGCCCCCATACAAACCTACTGCCCACTTTTGACTTTTTTTATGAAAACTTCTTTATTAAAGTCAATATTAGGTTGAAATGCAATGTGGTACCTTTTTATGGTCAGCCGCTTTACATAAATAGACTAAAGGTTCTGGCCCGCCCACTTTTTAGGGTAGCCCCCATACAAACCTACTGCCCACTTTTGAGTTTTTGTATGAAAACTTCTTTATTAAAGTAAATATTTGGTTGAAATGCGAAATGGTGTCATTTTATAGTATATTAACATATACAGACTAATGGGCGTGGCTCCACCACTTGTTGGGGTAACCCCCATACAAACCCACCGTGCAATTATGTATTTTTATGAAAAAATTCTTTATTTAAATCAATACTAGCTTGAAATTTGATTTGGTGGATTTTAGTGGACAACCGCTTCATATACATTTACGAATGGGCCGGTCACGCCCACTTTTTGAGGTAGTCCCATATAAACCCACAGCGCACTTTTATGCATTTGTATGGAAAACGTCAATATCAACTTGAAATTCGATATGGCGGCATATTACACATCAACTACATCGCTTCATACACATATACTAGTGGGCGTGTACGGCCCACTTTTTGGGGTATCCCCTATTTTATGTTTTACAATACTATTTAAAATTTCGTGTGAATGGTATTAGAGCTTCGGTTCAACCGAAGTTAACGTTTTTTCTTGTTTTTCTTTTTTTTGTTTAATGTAGGCAGAACAGAAAAAAAATACTCTATATCCCTGTCGCGCTATAAATGATGTTTCACACTGTAGAGCAGTAAGTGAGCACTGATTTATTCTCACTTACTGCTTTTATTGTACTAAAGCGAAAGAGTTTTCCGTGCCAAACTTGTCATTGATATTCTTAATTTTGAGTACTTAAGACAAAAGGTTGATCACTTGGAAAACTTTAGTTATTAAAAACTTTTGGAATATCAGGATTCTCTATTTAGTCCTGACCAAATCGACGTTTCTTTGTGATATGATCAACAAAACACAAAGATAGGCATACTGCCAATGAGTGTTGGTTGTTTATAAATGTAAACAGCAATAAGGCAAGAAATGAAACTCATTTACATAATAGCGTCTCAGGATGCTGTTTTTATTTTAACTTTACTTTTTATTTAAGTTATTGCTCGAAAGAGACTCTAAATTAATCGCATGCACGTGGGGCATGGTAAGAATGTTGATGGTAGAGAGACCGCGACTAAAGTGCAATAAAGTCGTCGCCATAGTCGAAGTCAACCATCACTGAACGAAACTTGAGCCAAATAAAAAACTCATTTGCGTACATTTTTACTCCCAAAATGCAGAAGATGAGCATCATTCAAACCGAAGACAGTAACTGGACACCGGATGTAGATAAATCTTTGTGCAAGCCTAAAGCTCAGAAAAGTACAGCAAGTGCTATCATCCCATCCAGTTAAACAACAGTCGCAAGCCAGACATTCGTTGCTCAGCGCCAATGCCATCAACAATACAGGCGAACGAACCAACCAGTGCGCGATGTTGAAGCTCGATTGGAGTCATGAGATAAGCTTTAGCTCGCTCAACCTACCTGATGCGAAAAATAAGAAGTAGCCGTTGAAGTTGGTGATCAGGACGGTGCGGGCGGTAAGAAATTAAGCTTAATTGCGTCTATTCCTGCATTAATTGTGCGCACACGCGTGTTCGGTTGTTCTGACGACCAGAGTAATTTGCATAGTCTTCCCGGCTCGAGTCCATTCGATCGAATCGAAAAAATTACAGAGCAGAAGAGAATGCTGTGGATGAAGCAACTTTCAGCGAACATTTGGAATTCTAAAGTTTACTTTAGGATTGCTCCCTCCATGAATAGCGAATTCTGGGGTATGTGCTAATTAAATTTAGAAATTATATAAAAAAGGAGCAACTGCTTGTGGGTGGGATGCGGGGTATATGTCGGTCAACAGGTATAGCGCTGAATCGGAACACACAACGGTCGCGGCACGCACTACGGTCGGATTAATTGATGAGTGTTTGCGTATGGGGAACTTAGGAAAACTTATAGAAAATAAAAAGAGTCCAATTTGCGGGTTGTGTACTTTTACCCTCTGTATCCTGCTATTGTCGACGCAAGGAGCGTCGTCCTTTGAGAAAACGCTGTTTTCTATATTTTTTTGTCTGTTTTATGAAATATTGCCGCTTTCAGAGTCAGAATATATTTGATCTATCATACCTAGATAGCTGATTCTGAATTTAAACTGTCTTATTTCCTGATTTTTTCAGCCATATACTCCGGAGTGCAAACTGAACCATATTATTATTATTTTTCTTTTCTTTTTGACAAATGATTTCAACTCCGAGCTGAATAACTTTAGTTGATCAAAATGAGATCAACTTTAAGTTCCAGAACGTCCATTTGATGGCATCTAAGTTTTTTAATTCAATTCAAAGCTCTACATCTCTACAAAGACGGCATTTATATTTAAGTGTTCATACGACAATTAGAAAGAAATATGACGTTAGCTAATTCCTATTATTACTGTGCAATTATAAACGCTGCTCAAAGACGGGTATATCAAATAAAAAACCTCCTTTGCCAACCCAACAATCTAAAATTTTTACAGTTATTGCAAAAAAAAGTTAAAATTGTACAACAAAAGAAATTAAACGCTTATTATTTTCAAATTTAAATAAATATGTTTGTATATTTTCTAAAGCGCTTTGTAATCATTTGATATTTGGATGAATGTTAAAGCATCACATACTTGTTATGTGTACCAAATTTCAAAACGATTCTTGTTTTCTCTACATCCATTCTCTTACTGGTGTGTAATTTATTACTTGTAGGCTAATACATGGTCGTTTGTAAACGTGTCATAAAAGAACTTGGCTGGAGTATGTGCTTTGTATCTATTGTTTTTCTGCCTTTTTTGTGGAGAAAGTAATAATTAGTATGTTTGTTGCAACTATGTATGGCAGTATTCATTTGAGAAGCAATTATTTAATATCGGTCCAAATATCGCATTCTTCCAAATATTATTTTCAATGGTTTTATATTCCTTTGAAAACAGCATGCACTTTTAAGACGGTTTTCTTGATTTCTTACCATTGTATTTGGTTTTTATTTAAGAAGACATTAAAACATCATGGCATTTATAATGTATTCCCATAAACACATTCATATATTTCATAATCAGTTAAACTCTCGATAATTGTCACTGTTCCTCCAACTGTATAAATGATTGCGTTCCAAAGTACCAAAAATAGTCTGTGTATGCATCTGCATTTATTTTTGTGTTAAAATTTGGTCTTGCGCGTGGTGCTGATAGTGATGATAGTCATTTTCTGCTCGTTGACAGGAGCAGAAAATAGCGCTAAAGAATAATGTGTTCCAAAAGCCATTGAAAATGACAGAAACTGGCGGACATATTTGCAAAAATTAGCGTGAACACGAAATTTGTGTGCCTGCAAAATGCAATTTATCCGATTAATCTCCCAACGCCCAATAATTTTAACGTGGAAGCTAAGAAGGGAAGCTCCCAATTAATTTTGTAAGTGAAACGCAATGTTCTCAACCTTTTCAAAATATCATTTTAGCTGTCGAGTGGCGGGTGGTTAGTTGAAATAACTTGCAAGTGTTCGCATAAGCCACCTCACGCTCTGCAGTATAAATTATCGCGCTTGGCTGTCATGTAAGGAAAATCCAAGTGTCAAGAGAACTGCAAAACGATAAGCAAGAAAGTTTTATTCTTTTCATATCTAAGAACTAAATAGTTTAGAAAAGACATACTCTTTTGGATTCCGAAATTGAATGAAGCAACTAAAAACACATAAATGAACTCCTATACATCAAATAAGAAGCTTGCAGCCATCGTAACGGCACTGCCAGAATGTTACTACTCCATTATTTGTCAGTTGGGGTTTTCCTCTGCTGCGTTTAGTTGTTAAATATAATTTACGACTCAGAAGGAAATTGATACTAATCGCAGGACAAGGCAGTACTATTGTCTATCTATTCAGTATTGTGTCCTTAGAATTTTGAAGTGTTATATTGAAGTTGGAGTTCGCCGATAATATGAAATCATAGATAATCGTAGGACAAGGAATGTATGAATATAAAAAACAAAATTGATGCCTCACCTCTTATATCGTATATATGTGAATCCTTGCAATAAGCCACATTAAATTCAACAGAAAACGGACAGACAGAAACCAGGTGGGCGATCCGCCGAATCCCCTGGTGAAAGCCACTGTTTTGTCTGCTGCTTTAGCTCTGATGTCTTGTAGAGATCTGTAATGGTATACCGCAACTCGTACACCGCATCTATTTATTACATCTCATTTATTATAATAATTATAAAACATTCTACGACAAACTAAATGATAATTAAAATGGAAAACAGCACCACCGCTATCAGTCAGTAAACAATTGATGATGCGATGTTTGAAAGATTTTCGTTGAATCTAAATGATGGGTGGGTCAAATTAATATACCTTTAAGTATGAAGTTTTTCTAGTTTTTTTAATAGCAATAAAAATAAGTCTAGTTGAAAATTTTAAGCTGGATACAACAAAAATTGGTTCCCAAAAAGGTGCAACAACATCCAGACAGACGGGCAGACAGACGGGCAGACAGACGGACAGGCAGACGGACAGACCGACGGACATGGCTAGATCAACTGATCAATAATATATATACTTTATGGGGTCTACGATGTCTCCTTTAATGCGTTACAAACTTTCAGACAAACTGATAATACCATTTCACATAATGCAGCTTAACATACATAGACTAATGGGCGAGGCCCGCCCACTTTTTGGGGTAGCCCCCATATAAACCCAACGTGCAATTTTGTGTTTTTTATGAAAAAATCTTCATTTAAATCAATATTAGCTTAAAATTTGATTTGGTGGATTTTAGCGGACAACTGCTTCATATACATACTTTTTGAGGTAGTCCCATATAAACCTACAGCTTACTTTTATGCAATTGTATGGAAAACGTCAATATCAACTTGATATTCGCGGCATCTTACATATCTCTACATCGCTACATTTACATTTTTGGGGTAGCCCCTATTTAAACCTCCACTTTTATGTTTTACAGTACTATTTAAAATTTCGAGTGAATGGTATTAGAGCTTCGGTTGAACTGTCATTTTAATAGAGAAGATGAAAAAGTTTTTGGCTGATCTGTAAATGCAACCTGGAATTTGTTTAAAGCTCCTTTTATGAACCATAGATTTATGTATAGCTATATTCTTAAGTGAGCTGGTCTGACCCATTCCAATAGAATTCAGTACAATCAGATTATTTCAAAATAAAAACAAAACATTCTTATATAAAAAGGTAGAAATGGGGTTAGGTTTGTATGGGGCTCCCCTTAAAATGTTCTTTTCATGCACCTTTTCTGAAGAGGGAAAAGGAGAGTCTAAATATCTAAATAGACTTTCGGACGGACATACGGATAGGTATATATATCAAGTCGCCCTCCGATGCTGGTCAAGAATATATATACAAGACCATGGCGTTAACATACTTGTTTGGTAAATGCCTCAAATAAATTATATACATCTTTTCACTTAGTTCTTTAAAAAATGTTGCAATCGATAAAAACAAATACGACCAATGTACGAAACCAAATGGAAATACAATGTGATTGAACAAAGCAGAGATGTCTTTCGATTCACTTACTATTTAACCTTACTTGTCTTGTCCGTCACTTTCTCACTTTATGTTTGAAACCATTGCGTTCATGCCTAGATGCTATCATTTTTGTATCTTTCGTTTCCATTATTTTCAGTTTGCAAAATAAAGGCGAAATGTTGTTTTTCTCTATCTCTGCACACATTTGTATGTCCACACAACTGCAACTACGTTATTCATACAGGCTAGAGCACAAACCATCCAATTCTTCATGCTTACTAAGGTGGCTCTACAATCGTCTATCGGTCAAAGCCGTACGTAGGAAAGCGCACCATTCGTATTTAGCGAAAGGGTTCTCCTTCTAATTTGATTGCTGAGCCCAAAGTAGCAGTGATTAGCAAGCGTGATTCTTCGTCTGATCTCTCAGCTGACATTGTTGTCGCTGGTAATTTCTGTTCCCAGATAGACGAAGCTTTCTACAACATAGAAGTTAAAATCTCCATACTCACAGACCGTCCAAGACGCGCTGATGGTCTGCGAGTGGACACCAAATACTTCGTGTTGTTGTCATTCACCGCCCATGATAGGTGACTCAATCTCCAAGAACGTCCTGCTAACTCGCCAGTCGTTCGTGCCGAAGATGTCAATATTATCAGCATATACGAGTAGCATCACTTGCTTATGGAAGATCGTGCCCGACCGTTCTACGTATGGGCAGTGGCGAAGGATGTACTATATCAAGAGATTAAAAAAGTCGCATGAGCGTCACCCTGCCTGAAACCTCTCTTGGTATCAAAGGGTTCGGGGATATTTTTTTTCTACTCTGATGTCGCGTTGGGTGTATGATAGCGTCATCATAGAAACACGAACGATTTTTGCTGGGATACCAAGTTCAGATAGGGTGTTGAAGAACTTCATTCTTATCGTCGTGTCGAAAGCGAACTTATAATCGACAAATAGGTGGTGTGTGTCGTTGTTGTACTCACGAGACTTCCCCAATATTTGTCGTAGCATATGCAAATGAAAATTTGGTCACTGATCGACTTTGGTCTGAAGCCACACTAATACTGGCCTATTAGTGCTTTAGTGTATGGCTCTAGCCGTTTACACAGAACGCGGGACATAATTTAGTATCCTATTGAAAGGAGACTTATTCCCCGGTAGTTCGTGCAGACAGTGGGCTCTCCTTTCTTGAAGACAAGACAAAGAACAATGAGATTCCAATCGTTGGGCATGCATTCATCGGATCATATTTTGCGTTAGAGTTGATTTATACGCCTAACCAACTCTTCACCACCGGTCTTGAATAACTCAGTAGGCAGCTCATCGGAGCTTTGTTATTCTTCAGCTTTTTAATTACTGGGTCGACCTCCTTATAATCCGGTTGCTCTACAAGACAGCCATCATCAATTAGTGGTTCTATAAATGCTTCTTTATCGGCGGTATTGTTGTCTTCATCGGCCCCAAGTAGGTTAAAGGAATTACCTCTCCAAAGTCTCAGTGATTCCTGGACATATGTAACCAGACATTTTTCTTCTTGCAGAAATAAACTTCGGGCTTAAGACCTTCGATCAGACGCTTGACGTTTTGATAAAACTTTCGAATTTCATTTCTATCACATAACACCTCAACATCCTCAAGCTCACACCTTTCTTGTTCCTTTTTTTTGCGTCTGAAAATGCGTTTCTCCTCCCTCCGTTTCTCACGATGTCGTTCTCTAACAGCCCGCGTGTCTTCCGACTGCAGAGTTCTTCTATGCGGCTGCAATAGTTTGGCGATATTCCTCGTTATACCAAAGGTTCGTCACAGGTCTTGTGTACCCAATGACCTCCTTGGCTGCCGTATCCATGGAGTGCGAGATATGTCTCCACTGCTCACCTATAAAAGGCTTGGGCGGTGATTGCACCTCTCCGAAGTCTACCTTTCGTTGAGTGTTGGGACGTGGGAACATGATCGTTGCGTGCCTTCCGTCGATCACAACATGATCAATTTGGTTGCTTGTCTTTTGATCGGGACTGCGCCACGTTGCCTTGTGTATGTCTCGGTGTGGAAATCTGGTGCTACTGATTACCATGTTCCGACCTGCGATGAAATCGATTAGCGTCTCTCCATTGCTGGAGGTAGCATCATGAATTTTGCGACTGTTAGGCCAAAGATTCCTATTTTCCCAATTTTAAATTTTTAAATCGTGACTAAGGCAAGGCTCGTAGAGACATTCGAGAGTAACGTTCTTGAGCATCCATGTCCTATCCATCGCATTTAATGCGGTACTGTCAACCTTGAATTTATCAAGGGCATCAACCAGCTGGATATCAGCACCAGCCCTATGGAGGGTCAGTACATTACAGGTGCATACCGTAAATCATGGTCCTTAAATCGTTTGAGGGTCGTCATCAATGGGGAATCCTATCCCAGGCTTCCCATGTGTCTTCACAGGTAAATGTTGTTTTGCGTTGGCGGAAGCCAAACCCAGCGCACCAACTCCTAATTGAGGGAAGTGGTTGACCTATTACAATTTGCTCAGCCATTTGAAATTCTAAAGATGGGTGAAGACGGGGTGAAGACGCTTAAGTCTCCTTATGTGTATGCTGTTGTCTAGCAGATTCACTGCATTTTGGTGAATTTTGAGGAGAAATCTGTGCAACCTGCAACTAATGCCAGGAACCTCCGATTGCCCCTACGGACATAGAAAGTTTTGTGGTGAATACGGTGACTACGACAAGTTTTATTTCAAATGTGGAGCCACTTGTCGTAACCATGGATGTTGATAATGTAGCCATACATGAAGAGCCAGCTGTTTGGGGTAGCCCCCATAGAAACTTACTGCCCACATTTGACTTTTTGTATGAAAAACGTCTTTATTAAAGTCAATATTAGGTTCAAATGCAATGTAGTGCCTTCTTATAGACAGCCGGTTAACATACATAGACTAATGGGCGTGGTCCACCCACTTTTTGGGGTTGCCCCCATACAAACCCACAGTGTTATTTTGTGTTTATTATTGAAAAATTCTTTATTTAAATCAATATTAACTTGGTAGCCCCTATTCAAACCTCCACTTTCATGTTTTACAATACGATTTAAAATTTCGTGTGAATGGTATTAGAGCTTCGGCTCAACCGAAGTAAACGTTTTTTCTTCTTATTTCTTGCCTTACGTCTTCCACGGAAGAAGATATTACGGCATATATTAAATCACAGTTAGTTTCTGCCCCTAATATTTCAATTTTGAAATTTAATGTTAATTATTTTCGCTCCATTTCTTCTATTAAGTTGATTTTCCCCGTTTCGCTCTTCGATACTGTTCTCTCATGTAGTTCTTGGTCTTACTGAATTGTAGTTGATGAATACGTTTATAAAAATTAACATACAAAATACGGTTGAATTGTCAGGTACTTCTTCTTCCATTCCAAAAAAACTGATTATTCATTATCTAAGTGTGAAAGGTCTAGGAACTAAACTTAGAGATTGTATATCCGTTGGGGCTGGCGTCATTGTTTTTACAGAAACATGGCTTTAACCATATATGCTGCGTTCTCAATTATTCTTTGACAATTTTGTCACATTTAGGAAAGATTTTTTCATCGTTCTGGTGGAGGTATCCTGATATCAGTCAAATCATATCTATTTGCTGAAGAAATTGGTATATCCGACAAGGCCTTTTTGAAAGATATAAACAAAGTGGGTCAAATTGATTATAGTATATATTCTGTACGCTCTAATTTTATCTGATGTTACGTTGCCTATTTATTACGATATAAAAATGACTTCACAATAATCCTAAAAGCTTTTTCAGCTTTATCAATCAACCTTTGTATCAATCAACCTATAATATCTTCTTTTCTGGCTCTACTGGATCTTTTCTCTATAGTATCCCATCTTATGACATTATATCATCTCCTGTAATTTGGATGTCTAATGTGTTAACACGTCGTAAATCTATAATTTGCATTTCTGCATAGACCTGCTAATATTCCTAGTTGTATACTAAAACAATGTTCCCAACTCTTTGAAAAGAATCCTTTATTATTCCAGTACACAAGAAAAACAGTAATTCAACGGCATTTTTGTTCAGTACAAAAAAATTTTGTACACTTCATATTTATAAAATAAAACGCAAAGGAAAAAACTAACAAAGTAGCATATAAAGTTGGTATATAAGGTTTTGTTTTCTCTTGATTTATTACATTTTTTTATACCATTCACACATAGTGTGAAATGATATTATCAGTTTGTATGAAAGTTTGTAACGCATTTATGGAGGCATCGTAGACCCCATGGAGTATATATATTCTTGATCAGATCGACTAGGCGAGTCGATCTAGCTATGTCCGTCTATCTGTCCGTCTGTTCCTATGGATGTTGTTGCGCAGGTTTTAGGATCCAATTTGTATATATCAAGTTGTAAATTGTCACCTAGGCTTCTTTTTATTGCAGACAAATAGAGCATCAATATTGAACCGTCACGCCGACTTTTTTGGGTAGCCCCAATCCAACCCACCGTCCACTTTTTGTTTTTGTGAAACACTTCTTTATTAAAGTCAATATTATTTTGATATTCGATGTGGTGGTTTCATATGGACAGCCGCTTAACATACGTAGACTAATGGGCGTGTCCCACACACTTTTTGGGGTAGCATACAAATCCATGTGTATTTTGTGCTTTGGATGAAAACTACTTTAATTAAGTCAATATTGGCTCGAAAATCTACGTGGACGTTTCTTACGAATGTCTGCTTCGTAAGAAACTAACTGTGAATTAATATATGCCGTAATATCTTCTTCTGTAGAAAACGTAAGGCGAGAAATAAAATCCGCTTTACAAGGTGCAACAATAAAAAGGCATTTAGCTTATAGAGCGTTTGAAACAGAAGGAACAATAATAGCTGGCTCTGCAGAAGAAAAAAATGACAGTCTAAACATAGGTTTGAAAATCTTTTTTTATCCGAAGACGTGCTTAAAAATGTTTAGTACGATTCGTACTAAATTTTCTTGAATCAAGTACAAAATGGAATACATTTATAAATCATCAGCGGCAAAACTCAGAATAAGTATAAAACTCTTGAAATAAGTATAAAAATCTAATTCTATGAACAAATCTGTACTCAAGTCAAGTACAAAAGTCTCAGAATGTCAAATAAGTCCTTTTTGATTTCAAGTAAGTTGAAATTTCTTAAACCACTCTCTTAAAGGAGAAAAAATACCTGAGAGGAAAATAAATATGCTCTCTCAATTATCCCATTTTTTCGCACCGACAGCAACTGCGAATAGCAATAGGTTGTGATTCGGCAACTTCACAAATCGCATGGTGTCCATCAATGCCCAAAAAAATTAAATTAGCATTTTCGAAAAATATAACAAAAATACAAAATTAAACAAACAAAAAAAAAAAAAAACAAGTGCAATAAAAAAAGAACAAACCAATAAAAAAAAATTGTTTTTACTCTTTTAAGCCCTTTTGTACTCAAATCAATCCAACTTTTTCTTAAATGGATCAAGCGAGCGAGAGCGCGAACAAGCGGAACAATGTACTAGGCAGTCTAAAGTGTAAGGAAAATAAGAACCAAGTAACTCCCTTGACACCAACACTAATGTACGCGGATCTTGTAAAACTATGTTTGTCGTATACTGATGCTCCCAACATAGTCAACTACAAGCAGATTTGAATTCGTTATATACCTGGTGCTTAACAAACTATCTTAACCTAAATATATCTTAATGTAAATGTATGACCTTGCATTGCAGAAAACCTAATATTATGACCTACTTTATAGATATTCATAGTCTTAGTAGGGAAATATATTAATGATTTAGGTCTTCTTATGGAATTCATATTGTTTCTATGGTAAATAAAGCAAAAGGAGTTCTTGGTTTTATAATGAATTGGTCCAAAGAATTCGATCACCCTTACTTACTAAACTTCTGTATACTTCACTTGTTCGTCCGATCTTAGAATTTGCATATTGTGTTAGGAATCCACATTATCTAATTCAACAAGATCGTGTCGAGTCTGTTCAAGCGCAGTTTCTACTGTTTGCTCTCAGAAATTTTAATTGGTCTTTTGACATACTTCTTCCGCCATATGTGGATCGAATAAAACTGATTGATCTTCCTTCATAAGATCCTAACCAACCATGACTCACTTCGGTCTCTTTCGATTCTTTTTTGAACTGCATAAAAAAGGTATACTTAATTCTGAACTATAATAAATTGTAATTTCATATTTTCATTTTCTTCAACCTTTTGATTTGTAATTGCGGCTGCTTGGAGCAAACAAAACTCCAACGGGTCTGGGTGGTCGCAATTTCCCATTATAAGTTATAAGTAGTTAGTTATAAAATGCTTTTCTTAAGCAACTGATTAATGTAATGCAGTTGCAATAAATAAATGAATAAATAAAAAAATATCATTTGGCTACATATTGCATCATGACCCACTTTTCTGCAAATGATATATCCCATGTATATCTTTTTGTTAGCACGCTAGTATTCATTACACATCAATTTATTTCATTAAATTTACGAAATTAATTAACCAATTTCTTTTCTTGGCGACATGTACATGCATATACAATATATGCTATTTTTTGTATGCGCATTACATACATACATTTCATACATGTCTATAAATACATACAAAAAATTTCCAAAAATAATTAGTATAACAGTTATAATGTATATTCAGTTATAGTGTATATTCATAATGCGTATAACATATAGAACACTATGATAAATTGCCAAAATTGCACCATCTGATATTTGCAATGCTATATCTCAGCTCACACGATTTTCACATATGTATGTACTCGTTTAATATATCAAAATGTGTTCAATCAAAGAGCATATTTTCACTCGAAATATGAAAATACAGATGTATGAAAATTTGATCTCAATTAGCGGAAAACTCGGATAGTATTCCAGATAGAACGTAGGTACGGTAGCTGTTTTCAAAACAAAGATGCATAATTTTAATTGTGAAATCTTGAAGTTCTTAAATTACAATTTTGACGAGTATTTATTTTTGTGTCCATATAAATCTAAACTCATTTATAGTTTTATTCACATACACATATAAATGCTCGTATATACTCGTAAACTAACACAATTATATGCGCGTGTGTTGCGCAGAAAAAATATGTAAACTTTTGCAGTTTTCAGTATATGTATTTACGCAAACGAATGTTAAGTATACGAAGTAGTGCAAAAAAAAAAGTCCTTAGAGGATATATCGGAGGGGTGCCAACCAGTTGGTGTAGAGAAACAAGAAGAAGAAGTGCAAACACTCAGCTCTGAGTGGCAATAGATGGAAACATCTTGGAATAAGTTTCAGCGAGCGCATTCAAAAGATTTGTACATGACAACGAAGTAAACTTACTTGATGAGCAGCTGGACACGCGCCAGTGATCTTGTTCAAAACACGTGTAAATTATTCGCAAATGCAATGGACATGCCATTAAAATTTGGTGAGCATGCTTTCAACTTTTATTTAGCATGGACAACATTTTCAGCTCGCTTTTTGTACCCTCCATAAAAAGATTTGTAAGCAGAGTATATTGGTTTTGTTCAAATTTAAACTGCATGCTACACAGCGAAGAACAAATGGAAGACCCCATAAAGTTTATACAATATATTAGTAATCAGTGCACCGAGACGAGTCAGTATAGTTATGTCTCTGTGTTATTTTCTCTGATCTTCACAAAGTCAATAAGACTTAGAGCTACAAAATTTCGCGGTGTATACTTTTTATGTGTCCCACTACTACAAAATTTTTGTTCAAAACTTCTTTCCACGCAGCATTAACTCTGTCAGTCAAATGCTCTATATATGTGGCATGCTTCTTTTATACCTTGTACATATAGAGTAAAGTAAAAAGTAAGTAACTGGTAGCATTAGGCATGGTAGACCCCATGTCCAACCGTGTGTTTATATAGGGAGATAGGGACTTCAAGTTTGGATATTTCGAGTCTTAAGAAAAATAATATAAGATATAGTTATGCAAACCGTTCAACCGATTAAGCTCAAATTTTAAGGCAAACTTTAGAAAGGTCAGAAAAGGGATCCTATGAAGTATGGTTGCAATTGGTAGTTATGATATCTGCGCGAAAAACTTCTTAGCATAATTTGTAATATATTTTGTGGAAAGCAAATTTGAACGTAAATGCAGACCAATTATGAAAAATGTGCATGCGAATTGACAGCAAAGGTAGGTTGAACTATTTGACGCAAATGGATGAGATTCGGTATATATGTATATAAGAGCCACGCCACCCAATAACAGAAAAACCAGAATGGCGTAGCAATGCAGGCAGGTTACACAAATATATGTATACATATATTCATATATATATATATATATATATATATATATATATATATATATATATATATACTCTCTCTCTCTCTCTCTCTCTCTCTCTCTCTCTCTCTCTCTCTCTCTCTCTCTCTCTCTCTCTCTCTCTCTCTCTCTCTCTCTCTCTCTCTCTCTCTCTCTCTCTCTCTCTCTCTCTCTCTCTCTCTCTCTCTCTCTCTCTCTCTCTCTCTCTATATATATATATATATATATATATATATATATATATATATATATATATATATATATATATATATATATATATATATATATATATATATATATATATATATATATATATATATATATATATATATATATATATATATATATATATAGAGAGAGAGAGAGAGAGAGAGAGAGAGAGAGAGAGAGAGAGAGAGAGAGAGAGAGAGAGAGAGAGAGAGAGAGAGAGAGAGAGAGAGAGAGAGAGAGAGAGAGAGAGAGAGAGAGAGAGAGAGAGAGAGAGAGAGAGAGAGAGAGAGAGAGAGAGAGAGAGAGAGAGAGAGAGAGAGAGAGAGAGAGAGAGAGAGAGAGAGAGTAGTAGTAGTAGTAGTAGTAGTAGTAGTAGTAGTAGTAGTAGTAGTAGTAGTAGTAGTAGTAGTAGTAGTAGTAGTAGTAGTAGTAGTAGTAGTAGTAGTAGTAGTAGTAGTAGTAGTAGTAGTAGTAGTAGTAGTAGTAGTAGTAGTAGTAGTAGTAGTATATATATATATATATATATATATATATATATATATATATATGCAATTGAACATTTTATGTACAAAATTTAAATTTAAAAACAAAATAAATTCTTTACTTTGGTGCCTTCACGGAACTGTTTTATTTTCAACATAATGTATCTGAGAAACAATTGCAGGAGTACACATAATCAAATTAAATTTGTGAAGAGGACCTGTGCACAATCCATATTTTTGAATACTTTGGACGTAAAAGGCTTTAACCATTTTTACACAGAAAGCGCATGTTAAAATTTGCAAGCTGTTTATGCAGTGTCAGAGTTAAGAAAAGCGACCTGCTTTATTAAAATCAATCTGGAAACGCTTTCGCTTCAAAATCTGAAAATTTCATTCATACGAATGAGTTTTATGATAGTGGCCGTACAAAGCGCGAAGATGCATCACACCGATAAGTGCTCACTTTTTGATACTATCTATCTAGGCGGCCCCAAATTAGAACCGGGCTACCCAAAAGCACAGCAAGAAAAAGTTTAAATGCATGTGAGTGCTTTGCACTGCGCGATATTTTATGGAAACCTTTCAATAGTATAATTGAATCAAGCAGTCGATTTCGGCAGGCACTCCTTCCTGTAAACATTTGAATAATTCAATCCCTGGGGCTTGGCTGAACTGCGTTGATACGAAAGCGAAAGCTTTTCCATGACACTCCTGTATTATTGATATTTTTATTATTGGGTACTTTCTTGTTGTTGTTGGGTACAAAATGTTGAATGTCGATCACTGAAGCTCGCAAGCAGCTCATGAACTGCAGGCTATCAGTGCGGTCGCTATGAGCTCTAGGTCCATTGTCTCAAGCTTGTGTGCTTATAATATTTATATTGAAATTATTTTTGTAGGTACACCCTGGATTAGTATATTGTACTCATAAGTAACAATATGTGAATAAGTATCTGTTTGAAATTCAGTCTATATGGCCAGTCCTTATCTCTGCTACCACAATGTTTCGTCCTGATATTTACTTGGATTTTTTATAGCCAATCTTTTCTAAAAAATGACATCACAAGACAACTCTTTCTTGTACCAGTTCTAGACAATAGTTTCCAGAAAATGGCACTCAAAAACTGATAAGGATGGGGTCATATGCGGAAGTTGAAAGTTATTGATAGCCATTCACTTGGGAAAAACTATTATTTAGGAAACGGCTCAAGAATCTCACAAACGTCTGTTAGGACACGTATCGCTTGAGAAAACCTTAATTAGGGGTTGATGCGCTGGGTTTGGTTCCCGCCACCGCAAAACAACATTCACCAGTGAAGACACAGAGGAAAACTCGGATGCGATCCCTTCGATACCGACCTACGCGAACGCATTTTACTTATAAGCACCTGGAATGTCGTGTCCCTCTGTATGGATGTTGTAGATATCCAGCTGATTAATGACCTCGACAAATTTAAGGCTGACATCACCGCAATAGAGGAAGTTAAATGGATTGGACAGGGCTGTTCAAAAAACGCAGCCTGTGACATCTATTATAGTTGGCATCCGAAGACAATGTGGAGGCGGTTTCACGGTTAGTAGGAAACTACGCGGCCTCGTCTCCCGTTTTATATCTATGGACGAGCGCCCTGCTGAGGTAGGACCACTGCCAAATCATGATGTAAATATCGTGGTTGGCGAGATCAGCCCCAAATTTTGAATGAAACGAATTTTTGGCCCAACAGTCGAAAAATTTAGCCTTCCCGTCATACCAACTTTCAATCCAATATATCAAAGTTTGAGAAATTGGGCGCTGGCAAACTCAAAGTCAGACAGTAAGACGGGCATGGCTAGATTGGCTTCTCTTGTCGTATTTAATGCATTGCGAACATTTTGACTAAACTAATACTACTCACTATCTGTGTGAATAGTTTAATTAATAAAAAATTTTCACACAGACAAACATTTGGGTTTCACAACTTATTAAGGTAGCTCTCTAACAGCATGGATAGTTTTTGGTAAAATATGCGACTTTGGTCTGCCTCCTTTAAATTCGATCTCCAATGAACGACGACTAAAGTTTAATTCATTAACTAGTAATTTACATTGGTTCCAGATGCAAATTCATCGCCAAAAGTCCAATTGAACAATGCAATGTGGCTAAATTGCAGCTCCCCCACCTATAGTTCGCCATTGTAAAAAAATCGATTGAGGCTCCTACGATAATCGGAAAGCGCCGCTCAGATACTGGCACATGAGATGCGTAACACGACAACAAAATGGCCAAAACAACAAACCGCTATAATTTACCATACTTTATGACCGCGTTGTGGCAATAAAATCGCCAACAAGCGCTATAACTCATTCGAGTGCAGCAGCAACCAGCGCCGCCAGTGCTTCTCAATCCCACAACTGCTCCACAACACCCCTTCCGACGTTTTAATATGCGGGCGTGCGCGCGTGTGCGTATGATAGCGACTAGTTTTATTGCATTTGCTGCCTGTTTGAGTCTGTGTATGTGTCAGCGTTTGACTGCTGGGCCGCTGGTGAAGCTCTTAGTTTGGACGCTTCTAATTTGTAACTCAAATGCCTGTAAGCGTGAGCTTTTTTTTTAATTTATCTGTGCACAAATGTTTATTGATAGCATGCAAGTTTATTGCGATGCTGCTGTTGCTTTAATTTTGGTTTCTATGTATTGTGAATGAACAAATGCAACAATAAGAACAATAGCATCAAACAATAGTATATTCTCGTACATACATATGTAGATACATATGAATGTCAAAAATAATTCTAGCTTCGACTGGTACCAACGTTTAGATACTCTTCACATTTGTAACAAAAGTAACAAATCCGAACCATTGAAATTATGCATATTTATATTATTTATATTCCTCTAAATTCGTAAACTCGTAACTACCTCGTAAACTGTGTAAACGTCCTGAATGTACGCAGAACTTAAAATAACTGTCAAAATTTGTATGGAGAATAGTTTACACGCAATAGTTTACACGTAAAAACATACAAATTGATGTACACAATTTTGTTTAGACGAAATTGAGAGTTTACCTTTGAAACGAGGGAAAAAATGCACTTTTCTTGTTGTTTGCATTCTGCGAATAAATAAATAAACCGCTTACGATAAACATGCACGAAAAAAATCGAAGTGCAAACCATCACTTGATCAAAATATTTCGAGTATTTACAGATTGTATAGTGCATTTTCATCAATAAACTCAAATAATTCTGACTTTCCACTTTCTTTTGGTATTTAAATAATATATTATTTTTGTGCTGCTTTTTAACAGATGTTGTCAAAAAAACATTTGAAAAAGGTATTGAAATATCAACACTTATTTTGCGTTACACACTGAAACCCTGACCAAAGTGTCTAAAATTCGAATTACACAATTTTTTACGAATTTTAACAACGGTGCGTTTCCGCAAAATACCTCAAAAAATTTCAAGGTTTACAAGTTTTATTGTATATCTATATGCCTATAATAAAATGGTTAATGGTTAATATCCCTAAAAGTAGGCGGTATGCGACTTCAGTGTTTGTAACATAGGTCGTAAGAGTCTAAAATTCTGGTAAACGAACTTACGCAAAAATCGAAAGCCAAACTGACATCGCTAGTTTAATAATTCTTGACGAGCTGACCAAGAATATATAAACTTATTTATATTTTTAATATTCTCTCCCATATGTCACAAACTGTATGTCGAAATTAATATACGATTAAAAAGTGTATAAATGGGAAATGACTAAATTGTGGCACTGCCGAATCAAACAAAATGCCAACAAAAAATCCAGTGCGAAAACGACCAATAGCAAAAACAATTGCAGAACAAGAGAAACATTAATTAATTTATTTAAATGCGATCCAATGTGCCATGAAGGAAGAAGGGAGTGAAAGGAAGTTTCGCCACAGAGACTGTTCGCCACTGCAATATTGTCGGGAGTGGTTATTGTCGAAATAAAATAAAATTGTTTTGCGGTTTTTACTCATCGTGGACGTGTGTCCCCATGTTTCATGTTGTAAAAAACAAAAAAAAAAAAAATAACAGAAAAGTTTAACTTCGGTAGAACCGAAGCTTTAATACTTTTCACAAATTGATGTACACATTTTTGTTTAGACAAAATTGAGAGTTTACCTTTGAAACAATACACTTAACAGAAAAAAAAAAATAAATATTACATTTTTATTATACTATATGATTATTAGTTATTTTTAAAAAAATAACATGATATAACAAGAAACAACTAACTTTTTTAATTACAAAATGGAAAATATTATTCTAAGGTGAAAATATGCAATACTCGTTGCAACGTGAAAATATGCACTTTATTGTTGTTTGCTTTCTGGAAATAAATAAACAACCCGCTTACGATAAACATGCAAAAAAAAAATCGAAGTTACAAATTAGTGCATTTTCTTGCTTGAGTATGTATGAGCTTTCTGACGTCCATGATTTTTTGTCGGACCATTTGAGGTTAAAATATATACCTCTGTGTCATTTCGTCTCTGGGCATGGACATTAAGGATGCACCCTTCGTCCATGTATGGAGACGTTTCTGACAGATTTCCGAGGTAGCTTTGACTCCATCGACTGACAGTCTTAAGACCGTTTCTTTTATTCTATGTTCGATTTTCAGATAAAGTGGTGTCAAATCCAGGATAGCTTCCAACGCCACTGTTTTGCAGTCTTTTTAGGAAGTTGAGCGATTTTGTGGCTGTCACTTGGCTCGCTCGTTCTCCCCACGCGACTATGCCATACAGTAGCATTGGTTTCACTACCATGTTATAGAGCCACACCATATTCTTCGGGTTACACTCCCAAGATTTACCGGCTAACTTCCTGCAAACCAGTATTGCCTTTGTGATTTTCTTATGGTTTCTTCCATGTGTGTTTTCCATAGGAGCTTACTATCTAGTGTCACCCCCAGATATTTGACATTATTATTCTACTAAAACCCCTGAGAGCCTAATATCTTTTAATCTAGGGAGTTTATGCTTCCTAGTAAATAGCACAATGGTCGTTTTGGCAGGATTGATCTTAAGCCCCACCACACCGCAACAAACTTGTGTGATTTTGAGTCCTCTGTTGATTATGTCACAGAGTGTGTCTTCAAATTTCCCACTTGCTATTATAACGATGTCATATGCATATCCTTGGCATCGTATCCCATTTTCAGATAGTCTACACAGCTGTCCGTCTACGACTAGGCTCCACAGCTGAATTTTCTGTTCCTCAATTTCCGTAAAAGAGTTATCCGGTCTACGGAGTGAGATGTTCTCATCAGTCTGTGTCTTGGCCATTGCCCGAAATTTTCGAGCTGCCGACGCAGTGCTTACAATCGCCTCGCAGAAAATTCTAAACTCTCCTGCGCTTGGCTTTCCTTATCCCTATATTGTAGCTGGTGAGCTCTGTGGTGTACGCCTCCCATAGATTCGTTCTTCTAGCTTCATTGTAAATTTACCCTAAGTCTTTGTAGGCGCTCGTACCACCATGGGGCGTCCCGTTCACGCCTATCTTTGATCATAGGACACGCACTTTCAAACGACTGAATTATTCTTACATTCAAGTCATTTACTACTTTCTCTAGCTCCAGGGAGTCTCTAGGCACTCTACCTTTCTGCCTACCTATGGCATCTGTTATTTGTGATACATACATTCCCCATTCAGTTTTTCTAGAGTTTCTTTACAATTATCAGGTCCCTTTATCCCATCGTATCTCGAATCTTATTATTCTATGGTCAGGCATGGATGGTTCCTGTGATACATACTAGTTTTTTATATCATTTTCCATGTACATGCTACAGAATGTTACATCTAAAACTTCTTGCCTATTCTTGGTAACAAAGGTCTGTATGCATCCTTTGTTAGTAAAGGTTAGGCGATTACTTATAAGGAATTCTAGAAGACACTTATCGCTGTTATTGGTGTCTGTGCTTCGCCAGGCCTCATTATGTGCGTTTGCATCGCAGCCTACCAGGATAGGTAGTCCAGAACTGCACGAGGCGTTCAATTTCCTCTGGAGGTGATGCAGTATGCTGAAGCAATGACTACTCGCTTCCTTCTGCCCTTCTCTTCCAACTCAGACATAGGCGTCTCGGGCCTATTTTCGCCGGCAGTTGCCCCCGCCGCTTCCACTTCCGAAGTTTCCACTGTTTCGGTTCCTGTCGCAGGCTTCCGTTTTATGTGGACTAGATCATTCCAAACCTAAACCGGATTTTAATATGTTAAAACAGCTGTAACAAAAACAGTGTGTTACGTTTTAGCACGTGTGCAAATTGTGCTGTAGAATTGTAAAAAATCATATTTCCAATTGGTTTTTTTTATTTTTTGTCTGCCGGACTCTGCATGTTACATACATTCGTACAGACTTAGTATACCTCCAGGGCAGGGTTTAGCTATAACATACTTCAAACAAAAATGCAAAAATGAATTGATGAAATACTTACTGTTATATGAAAAGGAAAAAACTAAGAACTAAAAAAGAAATTAGCTGAAATGGAAGAAACAAAACAAAATAACAAAGAGAAAAAACGCAATCTCAGTGGAACAAAGAAAGCGCAGCCGAAGAAAACAGTGACGTGAAAGTGAGAGACAGCTAATTGCTTAATACAAAATTGAATAAAACAACAAGTGTAGCAATAACAACATCTGAAGAACAAATTCTCAAAATTATATTAATAAAATGTTTATGACAGTTGCAAAAAAAATTAAAATAATAATTTCGTGAGTGTAAATAAAAACAAATACCCAATTTTCGTAGAAACATTACAACAATATAATGCGCTGCTGGCCCTATTAAATTCGAATGGTATTAAAAATCATACATATACACTACAAAAACGTAAAAATATACAGGTATTGCTAAAAATATTCCAACTTGTAACGATGAAAATGAAATTTCTGAATACTTAAAATCTGATTATGGACTTACACCTATTCTACTTAGAAAATTTTAAACCAAAATGTTGGAAACAACATAATTCAATGTGGCATGCTTCCTTTGATCCAAAAACTGACAAAAAAACGAATCTTTGATGACAAATCTATAGCCAATCAGTACGGAATTGTTGTTGAAAAGCTCGAATATAACAACATTACTCAATGTCGTTGATGCTGGCGTTTGGAAACTAGTTCAAATTGTATTGTACATGTAATCAACTTTGCGTTAAATGTTTCTTAGATCATGAAATCGGAAAATGACAACTGGACTCAAACTCAGCCTTAAAACTTGCTTGTGAGTATGACTAAATAAAAAGAATATCCAGTGTGTCATCGAGTATTAGAAAAGAAAAATAAAAACTCTGAAATGGACAATGCAAACAGAAATCAAATCTCCTGGACAACTCTTAAGCAAATGACTGAAAATTTAAGCTAATCAACTATTCTAAATCAAAGCAACCAAATCAACAAACTTTAAATAATTTGTTACCAAGTTGCTCCACAGCTGATATAAGTAAATAAATAAAATGACTGGTATACCCTCTGCAAAATAAAATTTATAGACCTTAATATTAACTCTCTTAAAATCAAATATAAACAACACTGCTTACTAGAATTAGGGCCGTTTTCATGACTTGCCTATAACTTTACCGCTCATATTTTTCAGGCGATATGCTAGTTTTCAATGTAACGACTCTTAATTAGCCTATAACCGTATTGCCGAGTTCGGCGAGCCGATAAATTTATCAGAATTTTTTGCAACGATACCTGCCAACTCGATCGATAAAAAACCAAAGCAAAACCAAAATGAAAACAAACAAAATTGATATTTTGTATTAAAATTTTAAATGCAAACGTGCATATTTATAACTGTCTACATACGTATATTGACAGGGCCGTCTTAATTTTCCCGTGGGGCCCTGGCTAATGGCCAGTGTGCCATGCCCTTAAGACGGGCCTGCGTGGGCCCCCGGGCCCCGTATTATAATTGTTTTAACTACAAATTGAATTTCATAGATTGGCTCGTATTTTTTTGTGCTAATTTATAATTTTGTGTTTACGTTTTTGCAATTGGACTGTCCACCTCTTCAAATATTCTCCAGGGCTACTCAAAACTGATTTATTTTAATTGTGATGTCGTGACATGCACTACTCAATATTATTCCGCCTATAGCATATCTTGCCGTTTCGTATTTTCTTATGTATCGGTAAGTCGTGAGAACGGTCCTTAACACGACAGACATAATGCTGATCTAGTGGAAACTAAATTATAATATAATCTTTCTATCCAAAACTACAATATTCTAAGAGATGATCATGATATTAATGAAGACCGTGGTACTAAAAAATAATTTACTATAAGAACAAATTTCAAGTAAATACAAGTTTAATTATTTTGAACAAACAATAGTAAATTTATAACTGTCTACATACTTATATTGACAGGGCCGTCTTAATTTTCCCGTGGGGCCCTGGCCAATGGCCAGTGTGCCATGCCCTTAAGACGGGCCTGCGTGGGCCCCCGGGCCCCGTATTATAATTGTTTTAACTACAAATTGAATTTAAAGTAAATATTCACATGCAAAGTCCCGAGGACCCCGCTTGTGAAAAAAACACTACAGGTACTCGCAATTTGCGATTTTTCACAAACGGGGCCACGCTACTCTACGAACAAAGATTTTTTGAGACGCGGGGCCCCGTCTATGTATAATAGGAATTTTCGAGTGAATTTATTCTACTTTTATATAACAAACGGCCCCGTAGCACGGCTTGTGATATATTTATTTTAAATATTTTTTTTTTAGATTAAGTAAAAAAAGTACCACTCGAGGCCCCGGACGCCCCTGGCTAATGGTGAGTGTGCCATACCGTTAATACGGGCCTGGATATTGATAAAGCCAATGCCTTCGCTGAACATTTTGACGAAAGCTCAATGTATTGCACTAGATTTGGGAGACGCAATATTTAACCAACAAATAGGACAATTTATCAACAATACGTTTTCAAGAGAACATATAATGGATTTTGTTGTCATTAGCCAAAATAGAAGCCGTTCATGAAAGATATGTGACATTATTTATGCAATTAGATTAATAAATAATAATGTAATTATCATGTAATGATCAAATTTCTAACTATGCATTAAAAAGAAAAATTATCGAAAACAATTAATTCACTTTTGAACCACATTATTATCAATTAGTATAATGTGCCTAAAGTTTGGAAAGAAGAAATCCGAATACCTATTTTTAAACCGTTAAAAGACGAACAAGTAATACGCAACTATAGAACAATTAGTAAATTATCATCCTTATTTAAGGAGTCGAAAAACATGTCATTCTTTGCTCCATATGGTAAATGATATAGCTAGTAACTTAAATAATGAAACTCCTACACACTTAATTACTCTTCATTTTGAAAAGACGTATGATTCTTTATGGATTCACAGTTTCATTTATAAAATATACGCAATGAAATTTAGCAATAATACTTGCAGATTTCTCTTAAATTATTTAACTGGTAGAACGTACAAAGTTGAAATACGTAATGACAATTTGTATACATACACTGCAAAAGCCGGAACTCCCCAAGGGTCTGTACTCTCCGGTTCGAAAGGAACGAATCAGAGCTATCTATCGGTTATAGTTGGATTTCCATATAATCTATATATGTGTGTTGTAGCTGAAAATTTTTAAATAGTTCCAGAAAGGATATTAGATCTTAGTACTAAAACAGAAGAGTGAATTTGATTGAAAAGGTTTGGTTAATTTTGAGTACTAATTAAAAGTGTTTAAATCGCAAGATAAAACTATGGAAACAGAGGAGAGCTCATTGCTTTTGGGGAAGTAGATTGTCTCATGTAAATATTTTACTGCATTTTGAGTTAAGTGCGGCAATAAAATTTGCGATTTGCTACCGCTTTATTAACGATGTGTTCACTCATTTACCGCCTCTCTTCGCTGCTACCATCTGATCCCATCCGATATGTTCCACTTGACTCAGTGCTATAAAGCGATGCACACTTGTCAGTTAATTGTCAAAACCATGTATGGCGGCAATGTCGCTGCATTTCAGGTTATTAACTCATTTTGCGCACTTTTTGACACTTGTTTTCACTGAAATGCATCGCAACTGCTGCTGCTGGTACTCCTCGCTAAATTGCTCACATGATATTTATGAGTTGTTAATTATGCAGTCTCGCAAGTTTCACTAAAGTTGCATTAAAATGAACAATGAAACAAAAATAAAGTGCAAAAAGCAACAATAAAATTAACAGCAGTAGCATCAACTACAACAGCAAAAGCAATTGCGACTGCAACTTCATCCAGATACAAATAAATTACATGAAATTGTTCCGAAATTAAAATTTTGTTCAGCGGTATTATCGTGTCAAGTTGTTGTCACTCAGATCTGGCAAAAGTCATTAAAAAGGCAAACAGCGCCGTGTTTATAAATATCTCAAATAACTCAAGTCAGACTGTCCCCCATCAGAATGGTGTGAGCGATTAACTTATATACATGTAATTCATTGCAAGTAACACATAATTCAAATATACATTATTATATACTAACTGCGACTTCTTTTGCTGGAAATTTGGATAAATAATCTTGATAATAGTCCAGATTATGTCAGCATTAAAGAAAGCATCGGAGACCAAAAGAAAAACCTTTTATTTCTAAATCACAGACATCCAATTATTCAATTGTAATAAATGATCTTGTTTATGGGGTAATACACTGAAGCAATGAGGTTTGTATAAAATAACCACAAAAATCACTTAATATTACAAACTTTCAACATCGAATCACAATTATTATCAATAGGATTTGTGAAAATTGTGGGCTTTATTGGCCATCATAAAAATGTATGGTGCATCAATGTCGAGAAATAAACATTTACGGCGGAAAATATACGCCCGCACTGTGTTGCTACTTAACGTTCTGAAGAATTTTTATAAAAAAAATGCGTACTCTGTCCTAATAGATACAGGGCTTTACTCCAATCTCCATGGATCAAAAAAGAATAAGTTGGATTTGGATCCAATATTTTACATGGTATTGTATTATTTCTCATTGTATCGATTGACTACGTTTTGTTGTACTTTATGGACAATGTACTTTTAATGCATTTGCACAAAATGTTTGGGTATTTATGTATGTACAGATTTTTGATAAAGTGTTACCAGGGGAGGGGGGTCGAAAAAGGCTAGAAAATTCCGTTACGTAAAACTTGAATGGCCCCTAATACCCATTAAAGACGCAGCGTCATGCTGCTAGCTTCATTCGTACATATGTCATCATACAATGGTACTTCACGTACACAATAACCATGCTGTGAAAAAAATCAAATCAATTTTGCTTTCTCTCTGAGTGTTTAATACAGACGTACACATGCTGGTTTTTTAATTCGAACCGGAGCCTGAAGTTGAAATTATTTAAGGTGAGGATCAAAGCAATGGAAACTATTCGAACTGCTTCAATTATCTGATATAAAAAAGTCAATATAAAAATCATTCATATAGCATTGATTTTGTTTGAGAGGTAGAAATTTTGACACCTCTTCCGCAACTGTACACAGATAAGTCATAATATATTACGTCTCACGGCAATTTGAAAACATGCTTTTTGAAACTGTCCATACAGCTAATTGTTGACGTGCGTGGATGGCTTGATCAGAAGGTGCGCTTGTGCACAGCCTCAAGAAAACTGCGTTGAAATGCAACCACGACCGCTCTGTTTAAATGTTGGAAATTAATCGATTAGCTTCACTAAACTGATACGAGACACAAAAGTGCGCGTATGATTGAATGCTCCCAAACATGCTCCCGAAAGGTTGCGTGAACAAAAAAAGCTCACAACAACAGCGCTACTTATTTACGAATCAATAAAGTCACATCATTTGTAAAGAGTAGCTACATGTGAAAATTAATGTCAAAATTTTTGGGCCCATAAACACTGACGTGAAACTTAATTAATCTCGAAAATCTCGAGAGGAAACAACAACTTTTCCCTGTTGTCGTACGCAATGCGTCTACATTTGGTTTCCCCAGAATTAGCGTCGTAATTAACCGAAAATAGCTTCTGTTGACTCAATACTCATATTTCGAATGAATACAATCTTTTTCGGCAAATTTTATGTGTTTACACAAGGAAGATTTTTATCGCAGCGCACTTCGTAGAAGTGAAGCCGGTAGAAGACGCAACACACGGCAGTCAAAATTAATTGGGCGTGTCTCGAGTCTCTACCAGGCGAAATAAATCTTAAACATAAGTTTTTAAAAGATTTGTAAAGTTGTTGATGATAGAATCCTCAAAAAATATTATTTTTGTGTTAAAAAAACATGCGAAGGAGAGAATTGTTAAAAGCATTTATTTAGCTTAACTTGTGTTTGTGAATTAGTGAGTGTTATGCCAAATTTTTTCGATTTTGAACCATTCGTATACATCGTGTATTCACGATGACAAAGTACTCTACACACTTGCTACTGAACAAGTATGTATTTTTAAGTTTATAAATTTAAATTAAAAATATTAATTAATTAATTAAAAAAAAAAAATTTCGTGTACATTCGCACATACTAATACTCTTGTTCCTTTTTTATAATAAATTTAAATATATTCTTCAAAAGTTTCATTTAATTTGAATTTCAACACTCATTTCACGAATACAGCAATCGTTTGAAGTTTGGTCGAAATCTGTCTAACAGTAAAATGAACGGGGAAAATACAAATTATGTAAATACCAGCTTCTATTTGACCGATCGTTATGAAACTTATTTCGGTGTATTACTTTCGATAAAGAGAAGATTATGGGTTATATATAATTTTGATTTATCACCAACTGATGAAGAAAAGTGACCACATACATACAGGTCGGTGTAAAATAAAAACTTGATTTTTTTTTTAATATTTGTTAAAAAATTTAATTTTTTTATAATTAAGCATATTTTATTCTTACATCTTGGAAATCAAATTTTGAAATAATCTCATATAGTTGATATTGGACAAGGACTAGTATACCCGATGACAATGCATACAAAATTGCGTAACTTCTTAAAATAATAAATAAATCGATTAGTATCAATCATATGCATATTTTCGATGTTGCCGATTTTGATTCTTTAATTATCATTTATGTCACGCAACTTTTTGATGGACAATTCAAGGTCTCCAATCAAATATAAAAAATAAATTTATATCAATAAAATTTCGGAGGCTCCCCTCAGTGTGGTTGCAGCATGATCACTAATTTATAGCAGAAATATGGAAGATTTTAGTGATAGTTCAGATCAAGACGTGTTATATACAAATAAAACTATATTTTTCCTCTTCAGAAAATAGACAAAGCAAAAAGTCAACAGGTGCGAAAGGTTGAAAAATAGTTTAATCAAACAGTGAAACGAAAACCAAAAGATAAAGTATGAAGTTTTGTATTATTTCTTCATGCACTTAAAATCCCACAAAAATTAAGGTGAAAATATATGGTCATATTGTTCGTGTGTCATACAGCAATTTGAAAACCCTATTGTTTTCGGCGATTTGCCGAAAATTTAGTTGCTGTCGATGTACCTGCAACAAACCACTCTCAAGTCACAATCAAGAATATATAAACCATATGGTGTCTGTCACGCCTCCTTCTGCCTACAACATTCATTTGCACAAACTAAGTTTCCAGGGCAGGAAATAATAATGTTGACATTGATGAAACCGAATCTTTACTATTTTTCACATATTCCAGATATGTAAAAAAAAAACATAATTTGTAAAAATAATAATTTGTGGGTGGTGGATTAGTGAGAAACTATAAAAGTGGGTTACGACCAAAATTGGATTTCATATCGGGATTCAACTAGAACTCTCAATGCATTAAAACAAATATGAACGCTACAGTCAAGCTTACCCGACAATTAGATACAAAAAAAAAGAACAAAACGTAGGTACGTTTAAGCTCTTATACCATTCAAATGAAATTAAAAATCTTGTAGAAATTATAGGGTGGCCCAACAAGAGTGCACAATTTAATTCGGTCCGAAAATCATTGCTCCAATAAATCGATTGTTTCATGCGCAGTGTGCCAGGTAGTTCCACCATGCTGAAACCACATGTCGTCCAGATCTATATCGTCCATTTGGGGACACAAAAACTCCGTTACCATATTCCTGTAATGAATGTCATTCACACACAATGCATTTCCGGCCTCATTTTCAAAGTTTAAAGTTGGCTTCCTTGATTTTTACGATTTAAAATGAATGGTATAAATGGTATAAAAATGATGTGTCTTTTGGACCGATTGAAGCCATATTAAATTTTTATTTTGCCACACGGTTTATGCACATCCTTTTCTGTAATATTCAGTAAACAGAACGAAATAATAACAGCGTACGCTGAGATCGGCATAAATTTAATAAATTTCAATCTTTTTTTATGAGAGCTATAACTTGCAATGTTTTAAAAATTCCAAACAACTCTTATTTTTAGGGGTCTCAATGTCTTCTTTCATATTCAGTGAAAAAATTACTATGGTTGACTATTTGGATAAGGCATTTACATTTATAAATAAGTAAGAGACAAAAAATACTAAATATTATAAAAAGGGAAACTTTAGAAATTGAATTGTAGGTAAATTCATGAGTTAGTAAAATGTATTATAATATTAAAAAAAAAAAATAATGTAAGATTAATTGAGTAACCGTTTCATTGAAAGAGCCAGAATGAAATGAAAAAATGATTTCGTAAACTTTTAGTTAGAACTTTCAGTTATTTTTATAATAAATAAATGGTTCAATATAATAAATAAATCTGCAATGTAAATATAAACGCTACTTCTACACTTAGTATTAAAAGGAACTGACAATGGTGAAATTATTTTCTTGTGATCGTTGGCACTTCAATTGGGGATGTAGAAACTTATAAACACTTAACATTGAATCATGTTTTGAACTCTCTAAATGCACAAATTTATCTTTTTAGCTCTACTATCTCAACAATTGACGAACATGCTCTAGTTTCAGAATAGTCGAATATAAATTTTCATCTTCAATAAAGTATTCTTTCTAAAGTGCAGTTGTTTCTTGTGCTCCCGACATGATGAAACGATATAATTTTAGAGATACAGTGCATCGGTAATTGTGGATAACAAGTTTTAATAGGTCGATTGATTAACTGCGAGAAATATTTCTGCTGTCTCAAGAAAAATGTCACATATATATTTATATATTTATATATTTATAGAGGGGTTGATGTTGCAAGTAGTAAATACAACAGACCCTTTGCTTCTACTTAGCACAATATACTTCAACAATCTAACCAACTCGAACGTTTGATGCGACTATATATGTATATTTAAACTCCACTGGATTTGTTCAAAGTATTTCTGTGATTTGATCTACAGCCGCCAAGATGCATAAATCATGTTTGCTGTCTGCACTTCCCGGGTACAGTGTTCAGGTGGGCGTTTGAGTTAAAAAAGCTAACTGTTTGCATTCTCCTTCAATGCGCCAATGTGATTCAATGCAACACTGCGCTGCATGTCTCCGGCGATCCGTAATTAAAAGTTTTAATCATTTGGATTTACTGTCGCTGGCAATGTTGCTGTTGGGTCGTTGTATGCTTTTGGCTCTTGTTAAGATTTAGATTTCGAATTTGACCCCCTTCTGTTTTGAGCCAGCCAAAATAAATTCGATCCCCGCATGGCGCACAAAAGAGTCTGACACCAACACATTCGTGATCCCAACTCGCGATCTGCATGCACTTGACGAGGTCTGTACGTTTGTTGGAGGATCGGTTGGTAGATAGTTGTTCGCTCTGACTGTCTATCTGAATCCGAAGTGAACGTTACAACCGAGTCCAGCAGCTACAGAAGTGGCCGCAGTCTTAGCTTATCCCCTCATTAGATGACACGGGCCCAGCAGCGACCTCTTCTCTTCCTGCACACGACATTGCTGTAGCTCAAAACAACCCGTTCCGGTCCGGCTGTGCGCTCCTGCTTGGCTTCCCGCTATGAATATGACTGCGCATAAGTCAAGTTAATTTTGCGTTGATTTATTTTGATGTTCGATCTGATCTTCTGTTCCTGTTGCTGTTGAATGTTGCAATTCAAGTTTTAGTTGTTTTTGCTTATGTTCGATGAAAATCGCAAAGTCGATGATATGCCGGTTACCCAGTTTAACGCTCAATGAATTGTTGAATGAAGCTTAACACATTATATGAACACATTTAACACTTTATTTGTGCTGGCAAGTAATTTATAAACACACAGCTGATTATCTAGCCAACAGTGTGTATAAAAAGTTTTTTTTTAATTTTTTAGCACTTTTTATTAAATTTGTCTATAAATATTCAACCCAGCGCACTTCGTTACTTTTATTTATTTGTATTCTTTTCATTTGTAAATATTAACAAAATTTTGGCCACCACGATTTAGAAAAGTCATTGTGTGACAGCTTGGCTAAGTTTATTGAACCAACTGTAATAT